>DWLS01000097.1:0-43206 GCA_018246255.1 Pachliopta kotzebuea | reverse complement strand
AATAGAAGGAAAATGAAAACCTTTGATAAATTACTAAAAACGAGAAATACATAAATAGAAATAGATAGGAATAAGTAAAGATAATAAGTATAATAGATTCTAAGCAGATAGCGAAAGGAAACACTTTTTCACTTTCGTCCGAAAAATATTGTGGGATGGACTAGCGCGTATGTCGTTTATTTTCTTAGTGCTTATAAGGTTTTTTGTTATAAAATCTCTTTAAGTTCATTGTCATTAATTCAGCTAATTCACAGCTAAATAAAGGCTTTATCTCGTATATAAATATACGCTCATATCCATTGTGTTCATGGCTGCAGAACTGTGGCAAGTGGCTGTTAGCTAAATCAAAGGAGTCGGCGTGTTTCTGGTACGAGTCTGGTACGCGCACGCTTCGATAAACGTGAGATTATATCAAATCTCCACGGCGGGAGACTACGGTACGTGTGACGACAGATGCTGCGATTTGTATGCATGCATATGCGCGCCGAGCCGTGAGCAGCCGCTCGCCCTCCTTGCTATAGCGTGTACGCCGTGCATATACACCGCCGAAATTGCTTCGGTAATTCGTGGCCGACGTCTACGTAGCCAAGTCTCCTGTTTACCTTCCAAATATTCGACCCGACTCTTGTTTAAACATCAACTTAATCGTAGTCCGTTGAAATGTTGCAGATTCAAATTTCAATACAAATATTACCATGATAGATTTTGCTACGTCGGACTAACACTTGAATGAATTTCACGTGATTTGATTGGCTGTAGCTGATAAAGGCAGCGGCGGTTAGCTTTTGGGCAATCAGAAAATACTAGCACTAAACAAACTCTTGCTTATGGAGACTGTTAAGGTTATTCCTTAGTAACATGTACACTGGGCAAACTCCAAACCTAGCGTCATTCCAGTGAACTAGTTCAAGTACGACTTCAAGACCTGATAAAGTTCATCCGAGGAAAAGAAATCCCGGCTTCGAAACTTCCCCTTTCATTAATTACAGCTCACCCCCATTCGGTGGGGGAAAGCCGCGTAATTATTTCTTCTTTTGAGTTATTTCCTTCTGATCGGAAGGCGGCCTCGCTCGTGGATGTGGAGCTGCGCGAATCGTTACATTCAATTCATTGGCGCTGCCTATTAAGTACCAAACTTTGATGGTGCTTCTCAATCATAAGCTTAACCAAATATGTGCTGATATGAATTCAACAGTTATACTTTATTTTCACATGCAATAAAATCTTTTAGGTTTTAAAAATACAGCGAGTATGAGCAGGCATTTCATACCAGCCGAAACTTCATCGAATATTCACGCTGGTTGTGTTGTAAATGGTATTTAGAAGTAATTTTTTTAATAATCCATCTTTCATCACAGCAATTCATCATCAGCAACTTTCACATTAAGGTTTGGATATATGGTAGGCGTAGCGATAGCAACCACTTGCATAATCTGCAAAAAAAGGGACGGATATATTTTTAGATGTCACTGTAAAAATGCTTATTAACCCTGTCAATTATTATTAAAATACTGTAAAATATGATCTGCCAGATAATTTGAAATAAACAATTTCAATGTATTATTTTTAAATAGCCCCAAAAGATAAGTCCGAGTCACGGCGCATAATTTAGTTGAGGCGCTATTTGGCTGGCGCGAGGCGGACTCAAGGACCCTTGCATAAACTGCACCGACCCGACTGAATTTATTAGATTCACCACAAATAACATTCAGCAATTTAATTATAAGGTTCATGCTGTATATTGACATTATTATTTTATTACTTAAACCTTTATTAACACTGGATATCAGTTTAATTTTAAACTAACTCTATAATCGACCTACAGCAAGGAGACTGTTCTCTTTCGAATCGCATTCTTCCTCATTGTGTCCAAGATTATGTAGATCCAAGTAATAGATTTCAGAGGCCCTTATGAGCGAATAATGGTGCAAAGAAAGACCAGACGTTAGAGCATGAGGCAGACCATACATGAGGTTGATCAACCAGATTAGAGTGATAAGAAATATCCTTTTGCATGAATTTTAGAAAAAGGCAGCAATTAGGGAAGAGAAGAGACGCATAGTGAATCGGGTCACTTGTTCTACTTGATAACTACGACCTGTCTGTCAAGACCTCAACTATAAAAGAGGAGCACGAAGTGGGCGCTAGAGAAGCTAAACAAGCTTCTATAGCGCCCCGTGTGATAACCTCAGACCGCTTCAGGTTTATTATCTCTAGGTATTCATTCGGGACTTAAAGGCGATGTTATATATAAAAAGATTTAACATCAATAAGACCTATAACGTTATACCAAATACAAATCAAAACCTGAGTACAGCCAATTAACTCAACCGCAACTTATCTCGAGTTCAAGTACGGAGTGTATAAGTGAACATAAGTCGGTACAAAGTTCTCTCCCCATTAAATTATTGAACAATCATAGTACAACAAGTTCCGAACTTCACCCGGGGCCCGACTGTTCGGATTGCACTCGGCGAGTTCGAATAGCAACCGACGTCTTAAACTTGCGGGGAAACAAAGAGAAAAAAAAAACTTTTCCTTTATGCTCTATAATAAATGAAATCTTGAAATACAACCACCGCCCGCACACTGAGGTTCGTTAAAGAAAACAATTGTATAACAGTCTGTTTCTGAGAAAGTATTTGTCGTTCAGTTTTCCTGAAACTAATTTAGGTAATTGATCATCATCAAACGATAGATATCACAATTAGACAAAGCTTTTTCTTCTTCTTTTCCTAGCTACTATTCCATATGGTGGTGGGGTCAGCTTTCCTTATATGTTTCCTCCACTTCGCTCTGTCTTCGACATCGTCATCAGTCACTTGACACTCACGCATGTCTCTTGCCACTACATTTTTCCACCTCGTCTTGGGTCTGCCAATGCGTCTTCGACCGTTGAGGGAAAACAATTAGACAAAGCATTACTACAAATAGTGGGGCTTGATCGTCTCGTTAAATAAAAAATAATAATGAAAATAAAAAATATGTAGTTACAGTAACAATTTCAGAAAGAAGAAAGGAAGGAGAATCAAAGTCAGTAAAAGATTTCTTTGGTCCAAAAAATAATTGACAAATAATTCTCAACTTCGGTAAATACTGTAGATAGGAAATTTACACAGCATTACCTTTCCTTTTTTTATTCAGAAATACGAGCAAAGCATTCACCTGATGGTAAGTGATACGCTTGCCTATAACATGGTGTTGATTAAGTTGGTATATAAAGTAATACATTGTACTCGCCGCCTAGAGACGTAAAGTATTCTTGCTACCCCAGTAATTTCACTAGCACACAACACCCAGCTATTTGTCGGCTAAAATAGGAGCTCTGGTACCCACCTAGACGGTATTGAAGACCTATCAATAGTAAACCCTCACCTATTACTTTATATTACTTATCAAAACTTCACTTTCAAACTGAGATACTCATTAAATAAACGTCAGACCACATCCATACATTGTTTTCATAATCTTCGTATCTCTACCGTACGGTGTTTTAACCGCCGCTATTTTATTTGAAGCTATATTAATATATACTTAAATACATACTTATTATAATAACATGGTATAACTTACACAAATCACCAAAACTATCTACTTATTTAGGACGCCGCCAAAAGGTTCTGTTTAATTTAAGTATGATTACCGAAAACCTTTCCGAGGGGTCTTCACTTCGTTAACTTGCAAATTATTAAATAGTTAAGTTATTGTTTTATAATTATCAATTTTAAATAGTTACTATCAAGTAATATTATAAAAAATAAAACGAATTATTACTGTGTAATAATAAACGACGTCATCAACATCAACAGATCCATTCTCGTATAAACATTTCAATATAAATGTTAATGGTATAATATATACTAGTCATATATTATACATGTAAAATACTATTTTCTGTAGTATACTAATTACCATATTACTGAAGATGGACTGGTGCTGGAGGCAGTCAAGGTAGGTACTTCGGCAACTCCTATTGATTGACAGTACTGTGCCAATGTTACTATGCTACAGTTTGAAGGCTAATGCGTGATAATAAAATTACTTGCTCGTAGCTTCGTATTATAAAATCAACCAATTGAACCTGAGACCTCTGCTTATCAATAACACGATCTATTGGTGTCACTGGACACCTAATATGACGTGTAGAGTAAATTAACAAAATGCTGTACCGCCCGGACCGCAGGCGAGACTATGATTTGTGCCCGGCTCCCACCCATTTTTCATCCGCCTAGCCGTTACTAAATCACTCTGACAACTCGCCGCGATCGACTATTGGTGCTTCCACCCACCACCAGCGGCTCCCGAACTTGGACCTTACTACAACGCAGTAAGGAACAAATTCCGCTGACCGCCACCGTCACAGCCGACAATGAAACCAAAAATCTTCAGTGGATATTTATTATTTGTTTACCGACGTGTAATAAAAATTTACTTGATATATAGCACCGGTGAGGGGAGAGTAGGGGAAGGGGAGAGGGGAGGGGAGGACCTGTTAGTCCTTTTACTATGTTATAATGATGCTAAGATTTATTTTACATTCCTGTTTACTTAACAACAATAGGAGAAGGCGCGGGCACACGATCTTGTCTTCACAGAATGTGTCTTCAAAGATCGTCCTCAAGTAACCATCTTCTCCAATAGTTTTTCCAAGGAAGTCGTAAATATATTCTTAATAAAAAACTCGTATTCCTACCGTCAAATAGTAATGTGTAAATATTACTGTGTTCCAGTTTGAATGGTCCTGTATGCTATTGAAATTAATGGGGTAACGAGAATTGACTCAAGTCTTACGGCTACGAGCTCAATGTGGTGCTGTGTATACTATCTTAACTAGCGTCATATTATGGGCAAGCGTATCACTCACTATTAGGTGAACATCTTACTCGTTTAAAAAAAAGGCCAAGTGCCGGTTGGTGGGGAATTATTAAATTAAAGATATCAATAACAATAATCCTTGCTCTTATTAATATATTTTATACTTCTCTTGTTAAACAGCTTCTTTTTATATCTCCTGTCTTATGCCAGGAAGAGATCGCTTATACCCATAAGGCCTTTGCCCTCATTTAGGTTATAAGTACAGTTAAGTTAATACGATATACCTTAATTAGAGCAATAAAGACTTTATCTATCTAATACACGCATCACTTTTTGGGTAATCGAATTGAAACTCCAGCGAGAATTTAACATATGTTTAAGTTAGAAATTGGCATGACTTTAGAGATTGCAATTTACTTGGTTGTTTACATAAGTTTTCTATTTAAAATTGCGATAAGATTAAGTAAACTGAAGCGGGGAAACATTTCAGAGTTGCTTTAATGCAACAAACGGAAAGCTTTCACGTTTTGATTACAAATGGCTCGTGTCTTGTGTAAGTTTAAATATATTTTATAATGTTGAAGTCTTTTTGAATATGTATATAAAGTAAATAAAAAAGGTTATTTTTTTTTCAAATCTTAAATAGTAGCTACAGTCTATCTTTAGTATATATTTAGTTATATATATAGTACACTCGTACTTCGCGTTTTTGGTATTATTTCCTAATCCCTTAGGCGAAGCAGAGATGTAATAAGGATACGAGATTAAATTAAAAACAGAATGATAATAAAATATATCATCATCAGTCCATAGACGTCCATTGGACATAAGCCTCCATAAATAATGGGAAATTTGGGCCATCTCCCTCCAAGCTGGCCCATTGCATGTGAAAAGTCAGAACCGCGTTCGTTGATTAGTAGGGTGCATGCAGGAGAGGTTGGCTTGGATCCCGTGAGTAGTTGTGTGGGTCCCCTTACACCACAAACAAATATACAAAAATATATATATACACACAAATACATATTCCCAAACATACAATAAATAAAAAATTATAAACGTACATAGATATAGATAAAATTTTATTTATTTGGACCCAATCATTGCTTAGAGTAGAAGCAAGTATATATTATGATTGGCAAATAAAGCTCTTGCGCTCTTTTATTGATTTTTACTTCTCTTGTTACTCTGCTATTTATTTACTTAATCTCTTATACTACAGATTTGACAAGAAGAAATTGCTGGTATCGATAAGGCCGCTCTTGCCCACATTTAGTTTACTAATCAAGTTAATTCGTTGTGCCGTAATATGAGCAATGAAGAGTTTATCTATCTGTGTTTCCTAATATAAAGCCTGTAAACAGTATAATATATAACCAAAAAATTTCAAGGATTAACCCTTGATAAATATTTAACTGGTAGACAGTAAAGGAATGTGTGTAAAGATATAAAGTAAACAACGAAGACCGCGCGGGCGGTATCGGTTGCACGTTAATATTCTGAGCGGTGCGCGATTGTGTGTTTGCAGAGGACGCCGTGCACACAGACCCTCGGCCCCTGGGCCCCACGGCCTGCCAAAGTCAACCTCAGTGAGGCCCTATTGCTGCCTGATGGGGCGAGGGTACGCAAATATTGAAGCCCTAAAATGATTTCCCGAAAACATTGAACCTATTCAACATTTTAACTGAGCATTTCACAGTTATCAATGTGAAGTTATATTCGTCCGTAACTTCAGATTTATCTCCTAAAATAATAACGTACAGAATAGTACTCATTTTAGTGAAAATACTAAAAATGATATATAAAATACTAATAATGATACATGGTTAAAAAAAAAACGCTATTTATTTATTTATATACATCGTGTGAAGGTGGACTTAAGGCCTTTGGCATTATCTTCTGGTCTACTTTCGGTGATGCAGACAACGCATGAGGTAGATTACGACATTAAACTAAAAGCAGAAAGGTAATGAAATATACATATAAAAATATACAAACATAAATAATTGAACATATATTCAAAATATATGTTTCAAATAAGTAAAACAACACCAAATTTGTATATAAACATAATACTGGCCCATAACGTAGCGTTGGTTAAGATGGTACACACAGCATCACACTACGTTCATCGCATTGAGACATAAGGTGTTAAGTCTCGTTACCCTAGTAATTTAACTAGCTATACCTCCCTTCGAACTGGATCGTAATAAAGTTTGCACATTACTAGTTGGCAGTAGAAGTAGGAGCTGCGGCGGTACCTACCTAGACGGTCTCCGGCTAATCATAACTCAATTCCTCCGCTTTAGGGACATGTCCAGTAGTAAACGTCTATCGACTGATGATGATGAATGTGGTATTTTTAACAATTCTATTATTGATGTCTGTTACATAAAAAAAATATATGAAACACTGACTAATGGCCGGAAAACTGGAAATGATTTCACACCTGACAATTTCCATCGAAAATCAACGCCTCCAGTGGATTTCCTTTAGGAAAATTGTGATTATGCAAATATTTACTGCCAAAAGGGGAAGCCTGATGAAGTTGAACGTAAGTGTAAGCAAATAATGTGGATATAACTCAGAACGGATCGGCCAAAGCCCCGGGATGTGGCTGCTCGCACGTCACCGCTTTGAGGACGAGTGTGATGACGTCAGCAAACATTACGACAATTCCTTTAACTACATCATAGTGATATGTTGGGGAAAAGAAAGAGAGAAAAAGAGAAACAAGAATACGTACTAAAACCCCTTGTGGGTCATACTCATTGCAGAACGCCTCGGGATCTATGGAACTTCCCGGTTCTTCCGTGCATTGGAGATTCTCAGGAGAGATGTTTACCACTTCAGCATTCAGAAGGTGTTGTCTTTGCACGTAAGGTGTTAAGCATCGTTACTCCAGTAATTTTTCTAGCATTAATTTTGAAACTAGAACACAGTAAAGTTTGGCAGTAGAAATAGGCGATGGTACCTACCTAGACAGTCTCCGGTAAACTACTGCTACCTAATTCTTTACAATTGTGTCTAGCTATGATCGAAGCTCAAAGGATTTTAGTTGGTGATCCCCTGAAATAAAATCTACTTCATCCACAGCAACTAGGCATTGAATTTTTTTTTCGTTTGATAGCATAAGCAGAATACTGGCTTTCATCACGACGGGTTTTTAGAGCTGGTAGACGAATTTGTATCACCCTCTTGACGAGGAAAGGCTCGCAAGGAAAATGTGGAGCGTGGTGGATGCGGGTACACTCACGCGGATGCCGTCGACCTTCCCAGGGGTAGGGGGCCCGGCAAAAACCTTCAGGGGGCTGGCCCAGACGTTTATTGTTCGCAGTGACGTCGGAGAAATATCTGCGGTGTGATTTATGAATTTAACTGCGGAGCCGACGGACGCTGTGTAAATTTATGTGCGTCGGAAGTTGCTTTAGATCTTCTTATTTCTCAAAAGTGATACAGTATACATAACCTTACTTATACCTACTTTACTGGCTTCCAGTCAAAATAAATAGACTCGTCTTAAGTCTCACGGATGTTGCAGTACAAACAATATAGGATAAACAAAGTGAATCGCTTTCCCATAACAACGTGGCGCTAGCATGATATTGCTTTCGGTGCCTTGAATGATGTTAAATCTCGTTACCCTAGTAATTTCACTAGCATAGATCACTCTTCAAACTATAACATAGTGTATATTACTATTTGACAGTAGAAATAGAAGCTGCGGTACCTACCTAGATCTACAACTAGATACGGCTGCTTTAGTATATTGTGCTGCTCCGTATGTTTACACTGTACGTTTACAGTGTTTGTATGGTAACCCCAATAATTGAGTGAGTTAAAAATGTAGTAAAAAAGTATATATTTTTATATTTATATGTCAAAGCTGGTTACTAAGTTGTAGTAGAAGGCGTGCGTTACATAGAGCATATTCATTGTTGAAGTACTTTCCCTTTATTTTGACGGTCTCTATGGTGAATTGGTTAACCGCTTAGGTTGCAACACAGAGGTCTCTGGAGTTTGATTTATCATCATAACCATCAGCTGATAAACGTCTACTGGATATAGGCTTGCCATTTATGGGGGGGATTTGAACACGCTCTTCCAATGGGGATTGGCGGGGAGCTGGAGGTTTGTTAGTTAACAGGCAAACCAGCAGGTAAGGTTGGCTTGGATGCCGTAAATTATTGTGGCATCCCTTACATCTCCTGTTCCAGTTTAGTCGGTGGCAGTACTCTTGGTAATATTGTAAACCCGCTGCCGTGACAGCACCGCTTTTTCCCGTCTGTTACTCTATTGTAGAATTGGGGGACCAAAAAAAAATATTGTCCTGTTCGCGGCGGAGACGTTTATTGTTTCCGGTGACGTGGGAGAAATATTCGCGGCATGATTTATGGGTCCGGACCGAGACCGAGACCGAAACCGCGGCCTCTCCGTAAATTAGCGACGATTAATGGCCCAAGCGGCGGTGCTTTTTGGTGCGAAAGTTCCCCTTTTTTTCCTCCCTACTTAATGTATCACGAATGTATCAGGATGTTTTTAATTTTTCCCAACTTTCGTGTTTGGTGTATGTACAAAGTTATCAAATAACAATTTTTTTTTTAGTTGAATGAAGAAAAAAAATATTTATTGAGGTCATTGTTTTAAAATGATCCAATTTTTTGGTAATTTTTCCCGGTACAGGCGAAAAGTTTTTTCAATCTCTCTTAATGGTCATTATGGGTTTATAAAAGCAGTTTGTACGTTAATAAGAAATTTCCAGAAATTTCCGAAAAGTTACTTGGAAAAAGGCTGCGTAGGTTTAAATGTAGTATACTTGGCTTTAAAACTAAAACAGAATAATTTGTATTGATGTTAAATGAAGAAAGAAAGAGAGATAGGAGACTTTGGCTTCCCACTGATCAGCATAGGATCGGCGTGGTGAAAGACAACCCAAATTGTCCCACCATTGGGACACGTCTAATTGTAAAAAAGAAAGAACATTATTGTGATTAGTTCAACAAACGAAAATAAAAGAAAATTTTATAAAAGAGGACAACGAAGAAAGAAAATGATTTACTATAATTCATAGTAAATGAGTTTCATAAACCAAAACTCCAGCTTTCGTTAAGCTATTCCTCCACCACACAACCTCTCATTCATCATCAGCCTGTAGACGTCATATCCTGAACATAGGCCTCCTCTACTAGTGTTGGGATTGGGTCCTTACCACGCTGGCCCAATGCGGGTTGGTACAAAGCTAGGGTCTCGTCTATGGATAAAAAGACTGCACCTCGAGCAGGTGCAATTGGTTGAGGACTAATGAGTTGTGTGGGATCCACACAACCACGGGCCCCAGCAGATCGCTTCAAGCCGGATATAATGTTTGCGTATAAACTACTTCCAGTCGGAGACTGGTGCTGTATGCCTTTAATCAAGACGTCTCCTCAAAACTTCGGAAACAAAGTCGCCGGCTTTAACAGTCTCGTAAATTATATTTCTTTCGCTGCCCACAAAGTCTGTCGGCGGCAGCTTAACAACATCGAAAATTAAACGGAATTATACAACGCGAACCTGTTACCAGTAACAAAGGAACCTTTAAGGCTTTGTTTTTTATATTTACCATTGAATTGTAACCAGTATTAAACTGAAATACCGTTTTGTATTACTTTATTTAAAAATACTTCTAGGTCTTAATTCTCTTTATTCCTGTAATCAAGCTATTACGAATAGGACTAAGGTAACCACTGCCTGTCTTTGAAGGCGACTGAAAGTGTTTACGGATTCGCTGACTTTGAAGGTCGGGACCCGCACTGTCTATTAAGTGAGCCCAAAGCGAATAAGTACCAAGTGCTCTGGTATTTTGTCGTAATACACTGTGGATGCTGGGGAGAGTAATAGCTGTCCCTGTGCTCTGCATGGAAGGCACTGGGTTCCGTAGATCCGGAAGCCATCTCCAATACACTGATGACAACCACCGAGACTTTAGTGGGCATAAATCCTTCGTAACTGACTTCCCCACAAAGTTCTTTTTATATTCGAGAAGCCGAGCAAGGCGTTGACCTGATGGTAAGTCTAATTGTCCGTAAAATGCGCTGGTTAAAATGATATACACAGTACCACATTGCGCTCATCGCCTTGAGACTTACGTATCAAGTCTCGTTACCGCAGTAATTTCACTAGCTACAGCACCCTCAAATCTACAACATAGTAATGTTCATTACTATTGGCGGTAGAAATAGGATCTGCGGTGGTATCTATCTAGGCGTTCTCCGGCAAGAAACTTACCACGAGTAAACATCTTATATTAACATAATTTGTTATGGTTTTATTTTTCTATCCTTTTCTTTCCTTTCTTTTTTATTATCTACCATATAACAGCTCCACAGCTTTCTGTTTATATAGTAAAGTAAATTTGTATCCTGTCTTATCTGTTTGTAGTAATAAATTAAATTTAAATATTTGTCAGTCATAATTAAGGTTTTGCGGTGGAACCTAACCAGGAGGAGGCCGTTGTGACCTTCAATAGCTATGTCTATATACTATATAATAAAAGTATTGATTAACAAAACCAATAGACTATGTATTGTCATCATCATATTCAACAGCCTGAAGCAGACCACTGTTGGACATAAGTCTCCTTATGTACTGAGCTAATAGATAAAGAATTATTTAATTTACCTTATATCTTATAAGCAGCTTTCTCCGTCACAACATTCTGTACAAACATACTACTCTCGTCAAAATCAACAGTCGTTACACGTCCACTGCTGGACCTAGGCCTCTCCAAATTCAAATTCAGTCAAATGAAGAATATTGGGAGCCAGAGAATTGTTAATATTGATTAGCAGGCTGAACGAGCAGGTGAAGTTGGCTTGGCCAAGTCAAATACCTTCTATGGGATCAATTTAAGAAAGCCAATGTCCAGCCGTGAACATATTCAAGCTGATATATTATTGGTAGTAGATCCAAGTCTGCAGTTCGCTGTAGCACGTAAGTGGGCAGGATCGACTGGTGAAACACTACCCTCTCACAGAAAATCAGCATGAAATGGAGGCCTCCTAGAGGGCACCGCGTCTCGACTGGTGAGTGAGAGTCACCTCGGGGCCCAAACAGGAACTGGCACTTTCATTATACTACACGTATCGTAACAGATTTTCTAGGGACTGTTGCGTTGCGTGCGGGAATGAGTATCATTTGGCCCCTTCCCGTCTTTTTATTCCCTGTCTCACAATTCCTCACACTCTGTGACCTTTCTCCTTCCCCACCCCTTATGCTCTTTTTGTGATAAAGAAAAGAGCATATTCTTACCTGAAGGGTAGGCAACGCACTGGCGTCGTTGGTGACCGTGGGCGGCGGTGAATCACTTACCATCAGGTGACCCTTCTTGTTCATTTGCCTCTTAGCTATAGGCTGACGCTAACAATAAAGCTGACGAGGTCTTGTTTATGTAAACATCATTTACGATGATGTTTCAGCAATGTCTTTTTGTTTTGATGAAAGAAGTTATACTTGCAACAGCATATAGGGACTATTAATAATTTACAAAGGCCATTACACCTGGCCCTTGTCCCGGCCCGGCGGGGCGTCGTGCCCGTGATAAATGGAGGCTTTTCGGCTAATTAAAACATCGGCCCGGTTGACCCTGAGGTCGCGGCCGGACTGTCGCACGGAAAGATTTCCGGGCGAACATCTGGCACAAGGGACCACGAGCTACGGACTTTTTTTTATATATTTATGTCCAAACTTTCTTAAAAACTAATAAAATATGATATTATTCGGATCCTGAACTAAACACAGCTTGTATCTCAGGACCTTGACCGAGTCTAGTGCTGCAAGATGAGTTTTCTGGGCGGGTGCTGCGAAAACCCATCATGCAGCACTAGACTCGGTGGAGAGGCGGGCCAAGAGGCTTGTTGGTGATCAAGAACTTGTCTTAGCAAAACTTGACAGTCTTGAACACAGGCGGCTAGTGGCCAGTCTCGCGGTGTTCTACAGGATCCATTTTGGAGAGTCCCATCTCCTTTTCATCACCGGACAAGGCGCACGGCGAGACTCCATCCTTATGTTGTAAACATTCCCAGTTTACGCACTAAGAGGTTTGACTCCTCGTTTTTAATAAGGACAGCTAAGGAGTGGAACAACTCGCCGGCGTGAGTGTTCCCGTACAATTACGATGTGGGCGTCTTCAAGAAAAGAGTGAATAGTCATTTGCTAGGTTAATGCGCTTTACCATCATCGATCACATCTTCACTTAACACCAGGTGGGATCGTGGCCAAGCATTAACCTATACCTACGTAAAAAAAGACCTTATCATACATACAAAAGTGTACATTTTAACTACGTATGTTGGCACGAAAACACTCACACTAGCACAATACACTTTATTCACACTTGACGTACACTTTTACAGGACTTATGTTACTACAATAATCATCCTAACCAAGTATTCTAAACGAAAAATCTCTCTAAGGCGTGTCAATTAATAAACAGCACCGTCTATTGGTGAGTAACGGAAACTGATAAAGAAAGCGTCAAAATTAATATAAACTAATCACATAATCTCGGTAGAATTAACAATTTTCGTTTGTGAAGTAATTTTTTGTAATTACGTATATTATGAGTGTGTCTGCATGCATTATTTAATAATAGTAAATAGGAATAAATCCTAATGATCTACATTCATAATAAATAACATTTAATTTTCATCTGATCTTAAATAAAAATCATATTTTGATAAATAGACGGACTATTTACTCTGTCACCGGAAACCATCTAGGTTAGTGTTTCCCAAAGTGGAGTGTAAACCCTACTAGGGGGCAATTTTGACAATTAGGGGAGAGGGAGAGGCATTTGAAACAATTAAAAAAAATAAATATATTAAATAATAAATATAAAAAAGCATTTATTTCAAACAAAACCCGTAAAATAATAATACAGTAGTCAGTACAAAAATACAAATAGAAAATGATCAATACACTAACTCAATTAATTAAGTATACAAAGGAAATGAATTAGAAACACATAATTATATCAATACAGTAGTAATCACTCTATATCAATATGTTTATGTAATAAATTAAAATTTTAATTTTTGAAGGTATTTGATAAAAATCACAAGGTCCGATTGGGACATAGAAATATTTTTACTCAAAACTGGGACATGAAACCAAGAAAGATGGTCAACACTGGTATAGGTAGATACCACCGCAGCTCCTATTGCAGCCGACAAACAATACTGTACAACACATTTCTGTGTTCCAGTTTGAAAGCTAGTGAATTTACGAGAGTAATTAAACAACATCTTACGTTTAAAGTCAACGAGCGGAATATCGTGCTGTGAATACCATCTTAACCAGCATCATTGTATAGATAAGAATATGATTTACTATCAGGTAAACGCCTTTCTCAACTCGTCAAAAGAAGAGAAAAAATACGGACTACACCATATTATGCTATTCGCCTTGAGACGAGAGATATTAAGTCTCGTTACTACATTAATTTCTCTTTCATATAATATATACCCTTCAAACCGAAAAGTTAAACAGTTTTTAAAGAGCAAATAGTTTTAATAAGCTTTACTTTTTTTATTATAAGTCACTCAATCAATAGTTGTAATGAAAAAGTTGTTACTTGAAATTTATAGTCAGTAGAGATCGAACCCATGGCTCCTAAAATAAGTTTATAGTCTCCAACATAAAGTGATTCGAGTAGGATGCGTCGTAACAAAGTCGTTTCATTGAAGCCTGTTGTTTAGGAATCAAAGTCGCCGCCCCTTCATACAGCCTTCTTACGTGTTCCGTAGACGTCCTAATACGAGTTCGTACGAGACAATTGCAGTTTTCAGTATTGCGAAATCTTATTTCCGCTATGACAACTGTAACGTACAATAACATCGCCGATATTCTCTCACCGGAAGCGGCTACTGTTCAACAACTGTTCAAGTTTATGTAAATCTCTTTACAGTTTTGCTGAAACGAGTTTTTCGTTGTTCGAACATATTCTTTCATTACTTCCAATATGTTCTTTTAAACGAGTATTCCTCAATTGTAAACAGACCGTAAGTATACTTCAAATAATAGAATTGACATTAAAGCTACCGTTGAAGTATTCGAATAGAACTCTTCATGAACATTCTCAAGTAAATTGTTTCTATACATTTTTTAATGCACATATTGAGTTTTAAATAAAAAATTTTGAGATAAAGATATTCAATATTGCGTCAATCAGGGCGGATATAAGTTAAAATTAATAAAACTGAAAACTGTTTAATAATACAGCACTTTGATACTCGGGCGGGGAGAAAAATCTTCGCTCCTTTATAATCTAGGTCAGTGCGCCGTTACTGGAACTCATTAAACTGATTAGATTATTTTTAAAGCAAGTTTTAACTTTTATATTACTTACTAAACACTTCGTTGTTTTAATGCAGTCTTATTTTTCAACTGCTGTATCACTGCTTTATTTTTATCAAACATTTAGTTGACAACGACATAATATGATCACTGGTGATATGTGTCTATTGCTATGACCCTCTCAATTAGTACTATTATAACTACTATTGCAGCCGATAAACATTACTGTGTTCCGATTTGAAAGGTGCTGTATGATAGTGAAATTACTGAGGTAACGAGACTCAACATCTAAAGTCTTAAGGATAAAGAATAAAGTATGTATATGGATATGACTAAGGTAACATTGTTATGGGTGAACGTATCACTTACCATCAAGTGAACGTCGCGCTCATTTAATTGCTTTAACAAATTAAAAATACATATAGTATATAGTAAAAGAAATGTGTTTAAGCTACGAATGTTTTTTTTTTTATTTTATTTTGTTTTGGGATTTTTGCCACCAGCGGACATATCAATCCCATCGTACCCTTTACATAGTTTACTTATTTCTAACTAACATTACTTAAATGTCTATATCCTTCACATTCGCTAAAGACATCAGGGCAGATTGGATCACTCCAACATCTTTGATATTAATTTTGTACCTATTTATCAATGAAGTTCTTTTTGATTTGTTCCGGTCACACTTAAATGTTACACATCCTCAACTTGATTACAGTATTGGCACATCGGATAATAAGTTTTTTTATCAGAAATGCAAATCTTGCTGAAGGAATGTGACCAGAACGAAGTCTAGCTACGAATGTTATTTGTGATGAAAATTGTGTGTAAACACAACGGTTACGTAGCACTCGATGCTGATAGCTTAATTCGGTTAAAAACTTGTCGGAGCAAGCCGTGGCGGTGAAATTTGGTTAGGCGGGGGCCGGGGCGGTTTGGGGGGTGGCTGTCGATCCGCGTTTCATGGGTCACCGGCGACGTGGGACCCCTAATTTAATAAACAATAGCCCATCGGCCGGATTACTGGTGGGCCTTCCGACGTCGCGCCCGCGGCGGGTGCGTGATAAATTCTATTAGCGGGTCCGTAACGGGCCCCGCAATCGGTTTCTTCGTCTGTAAACACTGACCCACGGGTCCATTACTTTGATCCCCTGCTAAACGTTCAGCTCGGGGACACGCCAACTTGTATGTGACGCATATTAACACTTAATTAAACTCTTGTTACCGCAGTTCTAAACCACATCATCATTAACTAATAAATGTAGCGATTATTTTTTATTTTCTCCCGTCACGAAAGCGGGTGCACCATTTTTAACATGTTTCCACTTAATAGTAAATTGTATTAAGTCTTCTCCGTTAACCGCAAGCCGTGTCCTTCGCATGTAACCAAGTTAAAGTTAAGTAACAAAGTAAATTTGGAGTACATCCAAGAATTAGAGCAAGTTAACAAAGCTGAAGGGTTACTTTATTACTATGATGTTGAATTTCCTTATACAAAGACTTAAGTTTTATATATAATAAAAGTTCTTATATTGATTTATTTTTCTTAAAATCTAATTTTGATTTAGATTCCATTTTATTACTAATATTTTTTATTATAATTACTAAACACTAATACAATAATAAACACTGCCTCTTAGTTTTACTACTACTAAGATTTAGCGCTTTCTCTCGTCTAAGAACTCTATTGCTTTTGATACATGTTGATTTTGCTTTAGCGTATATTAAAGCTCATCGGGAATCGAACCCGTGCCCTTTCGGACATTGAGTTAATTTAAAAAAGTATATTCAATAAAATGATACCGCATGTGTAAAAGGTTTAAGTAAAACAAATCAAATCTGACTGTACACGAATCTTACAATTATTGAGGTTGTATTCCCATCCTGCGGTGACCCGTAGCTAATACTGGCCTGGGGCTGGATCTGGGGGGAGGAGTAGGGGGTAAGCATCCCCCAACCCCCTCCATCAGGTGAACGGCGTCAGATTACAGCCATCGCTGAAATTTAATAACGATCGCCGCGGGAGTATTAGTTTACCAATCAAACTCATATTTTCTTTTAAATATACAACGTCATTATTTACATAAAACTGTATATAACTATTTATATTCATATATAATATATCCCTGTTCTACTGCTGAGGTATAATCTTATCACGTGGAGGTAATTAAATCGTGGTAAGGTTTTTTCAGACCTCATTACCTAAGAACTGTAACAAAGGAAACGAGACGGTGTAGTATTGACGTCTCTTTTGTAGCTTATTGGTTAAGAATAATACAGTATTTTAATAATTAAAAAATATAAGTTAAATATATACTTAATAACTTAGTTTACTTATAATTTGGTATTTATTATCTAAAAGAAATCTGTATTTGTTTATAACTTTAAGAAGACAAAATAACAATACCGAACTGATATTTACAATAGTTTATTATAATAATTTCGATTCTTCTAACTTTTTTTAAAAATATGGAGCCTCACAATTTAATACCGAAATAATATAAGATATAAGTAGATACTACGAAACATATAAAACAGAATTTTTAAAACTTTTAAATAAGTTTATGCACTTCAAATAGAAATTAAGCAATAATTGGACACTTCCACTTGGCAAACCCTACTGCGGAGCCAACCATCTAAATTGTATTTTGGCAATCCCGGTTTGTTACCAGTAACAATCCACACTCCTTATACATATATACATGTTACTGTATATATAATCACCTTTAAATATTCTGAAGAAATACCCTTTACTTATATAGACTTATATACAGCATGTAATTATTTCGTATACGGTATATAACCATCTAGTTCTTTCAGGATTACATACTTACCATCTTCTATGTAATATAGAAGATGGTAAGTTATGAAACCTTATCTCTTATCTTATATTTATAAATTCTTAATTATATATAATATATACTAATTTGAATACACGTGTGAGCTTATGTGTACGATTGTATTTTACTAATGGACAAGATCAGTATAGATATAAAGAATACTTTATATTATTAATTATATGGTATTTAATAATAACAAAATTCTTCTGTTAAATCACTTCTGTCTCCTCTGACATACCTCTCATCTCACTTTCTTATGTAAAATCATAGAAATCAACATAATCAAAATTCACAACGGGTTTTTCTCTTTATAACATAAACCCTCTTAATGCCGGGAATTTCCTTTTAAATCTCCAGCCGAGGGTCCCGGCTCGTTTCCGACACTTCACGTAAAAACAATACTTTGATGTTTTATTAAACTGAATATTCTGAGTAGAGGGGACCAGGCCGTGTGCCAATAAAACCTGTGCTCCCTTCCGTAGCGCCTGTGGTCCTCGCCCCCTTACATTTGATTGTGGCGCTTGTCCTTTCCCTCGTTTCGCTTTGAGCCGCTATTCCCAATATTCCCTTCGAGTGATCGTTAACACATTTAATATTTTAATTGTTTATACCTTGTTTTGAATAATTAAATCTAAGTTAACATTAAAAAATTTTTAATATAGTCATTTAAGTCAAAATCAATTTAATTATTCTAAACAGATTAAAAAGAAATGCTTTTTGAACGTCTATGAATTAGTTTACGATCGATTCTAAGTATTCTTAACAAATATTGCTAAAACTTTCAAAAATCTTATAAACAATTAAATAAATAAAACATTTATTTTATTGTTTGTTGTAATAATAAAGATAATAATCACTTTATTAAATTTATTATGACAATAGAGAACTGAAACACCTGCCAATAACTTGTTCAGTTGGATATATAGCACTACACTGTTTATATCGCATTGAGAATTATAATGTAAATTCTCGTATTCCAGTAAGTTTATTAGCTACAGCACCTTTCAAACATGACAATAGTTACTATTTGACTGATTCAGTAAAATTTAATGTTCTGTTTTGTTTCAGACCGGCAAACACTTTCATCGCACATCACTCCTTATCAAAGCTTTCAACCACAAGTTCAGACTGGACCTGGAACTTAATACGTAAGTACTATTATATAACTTATATACTATTCACATTAAATAGTTTTTTTTATCACGAATAGAATATTCAAAAGATACATTGCTTTTGAGAGGAAGTTAGGTAACTAAAATCTCTTCGGTGGTCATTTTCCAACATTGCGGAAGGCCTCAGGATCTCCAACGGAACTCACCGATGCCTTCCTGCTGCTGAGCTGATCCCAGGTAGAGCTGTTATCCTCCCCTGCATCCACAGTGTGCTGTGACAGCAGAATACGAGACCAGCTCGCACTTGTCCGTCAAGGGCTCACTTAATATACAGTGAGGCCCCCACCCTCAAAGCACGTAAACCCAAAACCTTTTCAATCGCCTTCTACGACAGACAGTATCGTCCATTAAATTGTCTTTAAAGTAAGTTAAGTACTTAGAGTACTAAACCTTATGTACTAAAATCTAAATTTTATTTAACTTATAACTTTAGAGCGCTTCGAGCATCTCGTTCCCTACGGAACTCAATGTCGATCTTCTAAATCTTTACTTCGCATTCCTCCAAACGGTACAGTGATTCTTTTACGGTAAAAGCAGTGAAACTCTGGAATGGTCTTCCTCATGATATCAATATATTTATATTTACTACTTTGTTTACTTGCGATATATTTCCTTATATGTAATTGTTACTAGTACAAGGTACACCTACACAAATAATTATAATAGTTTCTCCTTCTTATTTGTGTATGCTGGAAGAGAACTCTTTTCAGGTTTAAGCTTTTTTTGACACTATTATTGTTACTTTTGTTAAATAGTTTTGTTTTATATATTTATACTTGTAAGTGTGCATAAATAAATAATTTAATCTATTGTCTCGGCACCGGTCAAGTTATAGCGATGATTTAAAGTATTTACGTATCGATTTGATATTACAGTGAAATAACTTTACAAATGATTAAGTTATAGAATTATTTATCTAAATTACCTTCAAGTTTTACTGAAGGTCCCAACTTGAGGACGGACCGGCCCACTTTCTCGACTTCCTCGCTGAGAGCTGTTCCCTTTCATTGGAAGAGCTGTCTTTTAGTTGGCGACGTGAATTGTTTGTTTGCGTAGGGGTTAAAGAATAATAGCCGCCTTCCTAGTTTCTTAATTCCACTTATCTATTTATAACTAGATCGCAATGTTATTTGTGATCTAATTTAAAACTGTCTTATAATCATTTAATTTCTACTTTCTACCTCAATAGATATTTTTTCCCGCTTATAAGATCTCCTTTACTTTAAGCTTTGCCTTTACTTGAATTCCCGCAATGTAGATAAAGAATTCAAATGCATTCGCAAATCTTTGTGGTAAGATCTTTAAAAGTAGATGAATTGAAATGCAGGAAATAAAAAAAAAACTTCTTCCTTCACAATTTTTCTAGTAGTAAGTTTCTGTTGCTAGAATTAAAATTTTATCTCTAAAGACGACTGACACTGGATGAAGAGTCGTATAAACATCACCATCAGGTGAATGATTAACTTCGTTAAGTAAAGATAAATCACAACTACAAACAGAGGAGGGGACGAGGGAAAACTACAGGTTGCTGAGATTATCAGGGTAAAGGAGACGAGGAGGAGGGGAGGTGCAGGAAGCAACATGTGATCGGCTTATTTGTTGCGGTTCCGGAATGACACGGACGGCTCAATTCTGTGGGCGGTTTAAAAAAAAGTAAATTAACAACTCTGGTATAAGATCCAAGGGAAGGGGATTGTTCAAGGGGATGTTTCATTTACGTTCGCGCCAGCCTTAATGATCCTGTCGCTATGACAGCCTGCACATTTGCAACCGTTATCTAACCTTAACACAATAATAGCTTCACGATTCCTTACATTCTCTTATATAACTGTTACGTCTTTACTATCTATACTAAAGTTAAGATTGTAAAGAAATGTAATAAAAAAATATGTTGGTAAAGAAAAACAAAGATAAATTATAGAAAATAAATACTGTATGCAAAGCGATCATCTGATAGTAAGTGATACGCTGATTACGCAGTATACACAGTACCACAAAAACCAAAGTCATGACAGTTTTGTAATTCTAAGGAAATTAACGTAAATATTAAAGTAGAAGGAAAAACGCTTGACAATGTTGACAAGTATAAGTATTTAAGCTCATGGTTAACGAAGTCATGGGAAAGCGATACAGAAATCCGCGTATCGAAATAGTACGAGCTGCATTTACAATCATGAAAAAGGCTTTATGCAATCGACAACTCTCTATCAAATTAAGAACTAAGCTCCTTCAGTGTTACATCTGGTCCGTTGTGCTCTATGGATGTGAAGCATGGACCATGAAGGCAGAACTTCGAAAGAATGTCGAAACTTTCGAAACGTGGTCACACCGTCGCATGCTACGCATCATTTGGACGGATAAAGTCAAAATCGAAGCAGTCCTACAACGCATGAGAAAAAAGCTTGAATTTATCCGGACGATTAAACAGCGGAAAATAGCTTACCTAGGACATGTTTTGCGACACGAACGGTATTCTTTTCTCCAGATCATCATGATGGGAAAAGTACAAGGAAAACGTAAAGTTGGAGCAAGAAAAATGTCTTGGCTGCGTAACATCAAAGACTGGACGGGAATTAAGAACGTAGAACAACTGTTCCGAATGGCGCTTGACAGAGAAAAGTTTAAGGATCTAACTGCCAACCTTTATTAATAAAGAGACACCTCAAGAAGAAGAAGACAGTACCACATTACGCTCTTCGCCTTGAAACGTAAGGTGTTTCATTACCCCCGTAATTTCACGAGCATACAGCACCCTTCTGCAATAGAAGCTGTAGTGGTACCTACTTAGATGGTCTCCCGCTTCTCCTACCATCAGTCTGATGATTTTGTTTAGATCGGGCGACATAGTGACCAAGGCGTTCACCTGATGGTAAGTGATATCCTTGCCCATAACATACCGCTGGTTAAGATGATATAAACACCTCGTTACGTCGCTTTGAGACGTATTGTTAAGTATCGTTACCCCAGTAATTTCACTAGCATACCTTTTAAACTATAACACAGTAATGTTTGCTTCAATAGGAGCTACGGTGGTACCAAAGGTGACCTACTATCAGTCTGATGTATAAGTAGTCTATCTATATATATATAAGATTTCTATGTTAATGGTGACAGTGGGATGTGATGAAAAAAAGGGGGGGTTTTCATTCCTAACCACATCGGTTCATCCGGTCACGTTGTGGGAACGCTAATAATTTCCACGTCCGACCTCCGACGTCATCCGGCTCGGGGGTCCGCCATAAAATATCTCACGTATCGTGTAACTCAGGCTGCTCCCCTGGGCGAGTGTTGCGAGGTGTTTCGTGTTGCCCCGGGACGGAGGCACACCTGAATTTATGTGAGCTCTTACGGCAATCTCGCTTTTTTTTTGCAACCCCATTATAGAGCTTTTATTGGATGAAATATTATTATATACAACACACTCTCATCTCACTACCTAGCTACCTCAGCAGTACCTAAAGTAGATCTCTTAAGACAAAAGATGACAAGCTGTGATAATAGGCTAAGTAGGATAAAAGATCGTGTATATAAAAATAAAATTGAGATGGAAAGGCTGTTTTTAAAATTGTATTGTATTGTTTTATTATGTTGTTACAAAAAATTGTTGATGATGTTTTTAAATGTGTTAATTTTCAACCTTCATGACATGATATACAGGTCTCTTTCAGATTTTCCAAAATTGTAAAATGTGACAAGACGACAGTCTTAACTCAGAGAGAGGTATGAAAGCGAGATGGAAATTAGCGGAATGATTGATCAGAAAACTGAATGAAAGCGAGAACTGGAATGATAGAACTAGGCCTTGACCCAAAACACGCAGGGGAACGATTAAAAAAAAATAGATCTCTATTGCTTAAGACCGTCCATGTAAATACCATCGCAGCTCCTATTCCCACCGCACAATAGTATTGAGCAAACATTACTGTGTCGTAGTTGAAACGTGGTAGGTTTCAGTTGTTGGAAACTATCTCGATAGATATCGCAGCTCTCATTTCTACTGCCAAATAGTAATATGATAATTACTGTGTTACAGTTTGAAGTAGTATGCTAGTTAATTTACTGGGGTAACGAGACTTAACGCTACATTTCAAAGCGACGAGCGCTATCTGATGCTGTGTATACCATGGCAAGCGTATCACTTTCTATCAGGTGAACGACTTGCTCGTCTAATAACGACTTATTATTTAAAGTGATGCAGTGTATATCATCCAAAGTAACACCACATTACAACTCATATTTAACAAAGCTGTTTATATATCAGCTCCTATTGAAGTTCATTTAATGGTAAGTGATACGCTTACTCGTAACAATGTGGGTATTTTAAAAATGAGGGAAATAAAAGAAAAAAAAGAGCATAAAATAATAATAGAAAACAAAAACCCTTATCCAAAACGCGAATGAAAAAGAAATGTGGAGATTTAAGATGGTATACATAGCACCACATTGCGCTCGCTGTCATCATCATTATCTAACCGATTGACGTCCACCGCTGGACATAGGTTTCTTGTAATTTTTTTTTGTAGTTACAGGTTAATACTTGACCACGATCTCACCTGGTGTTAAGTGAAGATGTGGTCGATGATGGTAAAGCGCATTAACCCAGTAAATGCCTAATTCAGTTGAAGTATCCCACAAAATACGAGTTTTTGCTGTTTAGATCCATTGGTTCCCAACGACTCAATATCGTCTGTCCACCTAGTGGAAGGTCTGTCAACCCCGTTTTCCATTCAGAGGTCGCTATTCCACCACTCTGAGTCCTCATCATGCATGTGTTCTGCAAGTTTTATGCCTTACCCATTGATAGTTCAACTTCGCGACGTGTAGCTATGGCAGTAACCTTAGCTTTAGTACGCTGTAGTGTATAAAAAGCTTATATACTATTAGAGACTCCGCAAGTATATTTTATATAGCTTTTGATAAACCGCTGAATAAATTTCAATTTACTACTCAAAAAGCTCAATATTTTTCACAATTTTCAGTTTGGATTGATTCCAAAATAGATTCTGTGCCAATAGTTCAAAAGAGTTGTGGAAATTTTCGAAAAATAAATTCAATCCATTTAAAGCGGTATAACTTACTTCACTTTTATATGGAATCGAAGAAGCGTATAATAGACTACAATTTTTTTTATTACCCAAATCATGAGTAAAATACACTTGTCTGGCCTAACTCATAGAGCGCGTTGACTGGAAGACATGATAAAGGGATAGATAAGAATATGAGAAAAGGTAAACGGAAGACCGAAAGAATGAAAAAAGGAGATAGAATAATTGTAGAGAATAAAAGAGTGAACGAAAAAAATGTAACTGTGCCTTAGCCCACGCTGTCCATGAAAACAAGTAAAAAAAGATGCCCTTGCTCATAATTAGTTAAGATTGCGCTCGTCGTGTTGATACGTATGTTAATACTCCTCGTTACCCCAGTAATTTCACTAGCATACAGCACCCTTCAACTACAACATAGTAATGTTTACACATTACTGTTCGGTGGTAGGAGTAGAAGCTGCGGTGGACCCAAACAATCACCGGCAACAGAATCCTACCAGCAGTAGGTTTTGACTAAATTAGATTTTCAACTACTTCCAGTTATGCCGATATGGCTTGCAAGGAAGAGGTATTAACACTATTTTTTCTTTACTCTGCGATAGTTAAACAGTAATTTATTTTACTACTAAACTAAACATGTCGATAGATAAATTCATTACAGCGTAAAATAAACGTTATGTGTTAATAGCGCTGCATACAAAATCTTTGTGGTCCAATCAAAATTTTCATTTTGCGCTGTGAAAACCGGAAGTTTGTTAGTTTCGGGTCTGTTTTTTTAAATTCTCTATGAGTTCAGAGAAATTTGAACGTTTATGGAAAGCTCTGCAGCTGTTCTGTCAAATGATTATACATACTTCAATTGACTATATCGCTGATTACGTAAATCTTCTTCGAAACACGGAATTGATGAATATGGCTAAAGTTATATGAAAACAGGTTAGGATTTAAAAAGTACACTTTTACTTTTGTAAATGGGTTACTTATATTATTATAAAAGGTATATAATCAAAAGGTTGTATTCATTGTTCCCAAATTGCGATACATCACATCCGTCACGTGTCCCCTCGGCCGGGGTCCAAGTGCCAAGGGTTATTCACAATTTCCCCGGTACCCTTTGCTGTAAAACGTTTTCACCTGCCTCCCGCCGGATGTCGGCGAAATAAATAAAATCCTGCGAGGAGGCTGTACGCTCTCATTTTCCCTTTTTGTCCGACAGTATGTTTATTGGATCGGGTAACGCTTTTGAAGTATCAAATCTTATTCCGAGCTTCTAACTTAGCTCTAATCGCGTAAAAGCTAGAAACTTAGTTTCTTCACATCGCTGAAGGAATTTATAAAACAGTTACAAGTTTGTTTTTCAGTTGAAATAAATCTTTTAACTTAGACAACGTTTTTAGATCTAGATCTACTTGAAGTAATTGATCTCCGTCGCAGTTCGGCTAGCCCTGTAGTCTCGAGCTATCAAGAATAGGACTAAGGTAAGCTCTGCTTGTCTTAAAAGTCGACTAAAAGGATTTTCGGATTCGCGGCCATTGAGTGTAAGGGTGGGGGGGTGGCTCACTGTACATTAAGTAAGCGGACAAGCACGGAGTGTTCTCATACTTTGCCGTACCGTACTGTGGATGCTGGGGATGGTAACAGCTCTCTCTGGGCTGTGCTTAGTAATGTAGGAGTACACCGATGAGTACCGTATGAAATCCCAGGACCTTCCGCAATGCACTTAGGATGACCTCCAAAGATTTTATTTGGTATAAACTCCACATAAGCCTGTCCCAAGCAGGGTATCTTTTGAAGACTCCCCCTGCGACAAAGGTAATTACTATTATAGCGATTTTCGCTATATTCCAGTTTATAAGTCGTTGTAATAAGTAAAATTACTGCGGTAAGTAAGCGATAAATGTGTGCCAATCTCCGTGTACGTTTATTTAACGTTTTTGTAAGGGAAAAATCTTACTTTTTATATTAAAGGTCTAATCTTTTAATATAACATTATGAAACAGCAACTTCATCATATCGACGACCGCTTGAATCCCCGCTAATATCCGGGACCCAAGAAATATTAAATGAAAATGCAATGTTTCAAAAAACCTTCACTTTTTACGACACACAATGGTTTTTTTCGATGGGGGGGGGAGGAGACCTCCGGAAGGACCCCATCAGTACTTGCGTGTCGAAGGATATGTACCAAAGCAAACATCATTCCCCCGTATTATTTACATGGAGGATCCGAGCCGATCTCATTTCGTTGAGGGCTATTGTTTTGAATCGGTTCTCCGTCTCTCTCCCCTCTCCTCCCCCCAGTCCTGCGGCCGCGCTCCTGTCACCGTGTCGGCATAAACAAAATGGCGTTCGGTGGGTGGGAGGCCCTTTGCGGATATCAACACTCCCGCAAATTAATGATTCGATTCATTAAATATACACGGGTGACACACAACAAACATGATAACGTTACCTTCTGAAATATGCTGTAGTAAACACAAAAATTTTACTGGGTCTTCAGTAATTTTGAGCCAGTAAGGTTTTTAACTTAGGCGACGAGACGAGGACGGCAATTTGATTGTAAATAATACGCTTGTCTATAACACGGCGATAGTTAGTATGATATACACAGCACCAAATTGCACTGGTCGCCTTAAGACGTAAATTAAGTATCGTTAGCCCAGTAATTTCACTACCATACAGCACCCTTTAACTACAACAGAGTAATGTTAGTATATTACTGTTTGGCTGTAGGAATAGGAACTGCAATACCACCAGTATCTGATAAATACTACGATTATAAGGGCTACGGTAAGTTTCATATTGAAAACGCGACTAAAATCTAACCCAAAAAAAACCCCAAAATCCTAACTTCCTCCAAAAAAGAAATAACTTTTCTAGATTCTTTTCCAATACTAAAAGTAGTACAAATTATAGTTTTGACTTGAAGGAAGATGTAGCTAATAAATAAAATTAACTAAAACCCATTTAAAACAAATATATATATTTATCTGTCACCACAGAACAATAATATAAAAAAAGAACTGCTACATACATTTTTATTAAACTACAGTAGTATTCATTGTAGCAAATACTTTTATGTGTTAGCAAGTAGTAAGTTCTGTGAGTTCGCTATACTGCAGTAAATAGCAAATAAAGCCTATATAGATAAATACTGCGAGGCCGTTACTTCCTCAATTTCACCATGAGGAATCACACCTTGGGGAACTGTTGCGGGGTTCCGTATGAATTTCCAAAGCAAATTTCAACTTGGCGTTGTACTTTGAATAATGTATGAATTGAGTCGGCGTTGTATAATTTTAAAGGCTGTATGAGTTATTTTGTGTAAGTCTGGTTGTGGTCCGTTTGGATAGACTCAGGAGTTTCTGCGAACTCTTTTTTTATTCGACACAACATTGCGTTTGACGCATTGAGACGTTAGGCATTAAGTCTCGTTACCCCAGTAATTTCTGTAGCATATAGCACCGTTTAAACTGGAACACAGTAATATTTGTCGGTTGCAGTAGGAGCTGTGTCTTACCTTCTTAGACGGTCTTCGATAACGGAGACATTTTTCATCAGTTATTAGTCCACTGCTAGGCATAATCCTCCTTCAACAGTGGGTCGATTTGAGCCATCTCCCATCACGCAGACCCAATGCAATTTAGTAGAGAGCCAGAGCTTCATTTGTAGATCACCAACAACGGAGACTTACCGCCAGTAATATTTCATGAAGCGAAGATTTTTCAACTTTGAAGATACAACTATACACACACTACCCACCAACCCGCATTGAGCAAGCTATGTTGAGAGATGGCCCAAATCTCCACTGTTGGAGGAATCTTATATATAGAAGTGGAAGTCTATTGGCTGATGAAGAAGTAGTATACTTTGAAGTTGGTCTCTAAGCATGTTAATAAAAAAAGACAGTTGCACTGTAGACTATCCTAACTAAAGCTTTATTGTTCTTAATAATATATAGTATATCTTACCTTTGAGTGTTTCTAATAAAAATAAATAGATTTGTCAACACAAAACAAAGTTAAAAAGAGGTTATACATATAACTAAAAAGTTTACTAAAATACCGCAGATCCACGTATCCCTTGCCGATCGGTTCTACCTTTTGTTACCTTTACCTTCAAATATTCGCAAAAGGTTGAGGAATTTTTTTTTTCGGGACATCAAATTCATGACCCGAAACTAATGTTGTTGTTTTATGTACACGACAACGTAGACAATGCGGAGCTCCACCTTTGCAATGTCGCCAGTTCAGAAATAAACAGGCGACAGGATGATAAACACTGCATATATTATACACATCTTTAAATTCAATTGAATGAATGAGCAGAGATTAGTAATTCCACTAACTACTCTCACCCACTGGTGGTAGGTATCCGTTGCTACAGACCGTCTAGGTATTTGCCGCAGCTCCTATTTCTACCGCCGAATGTGTGAACGTTACTGTGTTCCAATTTCAAGGGTGTTGTATGCTAGTAAAATTACTGGGGTAACGAGACTTAACAACTAACGTCTCAAAGCGATGATCGCAATGTGACGAATAAAAAAAATCTCAGACACCTCCGAATTTTGCAAGTGTGTAGTTTAACGCTGAAGACACTGCTGTTATTTTGCTAAGTGATATTATCAAATTAATCATCATCATCAGACTATAGACGTTAACTGCTGAATGTGTCCATTCCAATAGATGCCCACGCTCTAAATTATATTTTTTTTAATCCCCAATCCTATTGAATGTATTCCGCTCGCGTTGCAAACGACTCCATTAAAACAATTTGACAAACGATCTATTGTTTTAATTCCAGCACATATACCAGTTTCGATATTAATTAATTGAAAACAATTTCACACATAAAGTGGCTGTTTGCAGCTGAAATTGTTTTCAATTATTGAAGCGTTGCTTAGCTAATGAAAATTGATGTATAACAGTTTAATTTAAAAGCGATAGTTATGTATATATTATATTGCTATAATACTTCCTACAGACTTCACCATGGGTATATTGTTTTAGTGGTGGTAGGTCTGGTTTGTTGGCGACTGTCTAATTACCACCGAAGCATCGATTTCCATTACCAAACAATATATATAAAAGTATTCCAGTTTGAAAGTCATCATCAGCTGACATACCTCCACTGCTAGACACAATCCAGGCGATTCGGACGGTCTCCAACCACGCTGGCCCAATACGAGTTGGTAAGGAGCCATAGCCTCGTGTTTATTATCAAGCTGCACCGTGAGCAAGCGATGCTAGCTTGGGTTCTGTGGGTTAATTTGTGGGAACCCTTACATCCCCGTTTGAAAGTTACACCTGATGATATTATTAAGGTAATGAAACAATGTGGAATTGCGTGAATTATTCTTGACTTCGCTACGTCGTGATATGCTTTTCTAATCATTTACTATCAATTGCAAATTTTGCTGTCGTAGAAATACTTAACTGATAGTAAGTTACGAGGAGCATGGAGAAGCGGATCTGGGTAATTCAGCGATTATTTCCGGCTTTTAGGTCACAACGATCCGGTCCCGCGCAGCACACAGGGGAGTGGGGCCGAATCGAAAAATACAATTGAATTATATCTCTTTTATAGCTTTCAACCACTAACTGCCTCCCCTTAAATGTAAATGCCACCATTAATTTAATTTTCCACTCCTGCATGGATGGAATCGGACGCAGCGATCGCGCGACTCGCGATACCGTCAATTTTATCGTCGACCATTTACATAATTGCGGCAATTGTTTCTTTATTAGCAATTTTTGTTCATTTACAACATTTACCGATGTAAAATGGACGACGGAAGTTGAAATATTGCGCAGGATGCCACAAAGATATCTCAGACTTAAATTTAAACTTTCATCACACACAATTTCCTACTATACGTAAAACTTCATAATTTACATCTTTTAATCTAGTAGACAGTAAAGTTTGGTAATTACTACTGGACGGCCGAAAGCTCATAGGCAGACCCAAAACGAAATAGAAAAATGTAGTGTCAAAAGATTTGTGACTGATGACTATGTTCAAGAACATAGCAAAGTGGAGGAAAAAAGGAAAGCTGACCCCTCCATCATACGGGGCAGTCGCCAGGAAAAGAGAGTCTATTGATTGACGATGGATATACGTATTGTTTAGACAGCCATTCGTAAGGTAAACGTTTTTCGATAGGCGATTTCTGGATTAATTAGGTTACATGGGATTTAAACTAATTGAAACTACTTCAGTTGTTCTCGCAAATGCACTAGTTCTCCTGTCAGGCTAAACCCCGATAATCTATTAATAAAGGTATAAGTAAATAATAAATTAAAACTGTCTTTGCTCCATTGCTTTTCCTATATCAAAGTCAATACGTCGTGCGAATATCTCGATAATTTAGTAATGGCTTATTAAAACTTTTTCCCTTGTTTACAATTGACCTACAAAACGCAACCGGCATCGCGGGTCTCATATAACGGGTCGTCCGTCCCTCTCGCTCCCGTCCCACGTTCCCTCGCCAGCCGCCGTAGGAGTTCTGAAGTTGACCCTTAAGTTTTAATTGCCATTACAATGGGCTAGAAGCAATATCCAGCCTCCGCGATACGCGCACCATATACTTACAATTCAGATCACTTTACTATTATCCTATAAAAACTTATTTGATTGGAATACTTTCATCGTATTTATAGCTTGCGGAATTATTTCCGTTAAAGTGGGAATAGCGTTGTATTTCAGATTATTAAAATATGGCCGTGTTCCGGTTTTTAAGGAAGCTGGGGAATTTATTTTGTTTAGATACTTCTTGACCTAAAAATAGGTTCAAACGGACTTAATACCTACGGGCATTCTTTTCCAGTCAAACTAAGAATAGAGAGATGCTTGTAGTAGGTGAAGAACATTAAGTATTAAAAAATATAACCGCAATGTAGTTTTAATTGTACACGTACATACATAACGAGAAACTAATCTTGTGTATTCCGATAATATTTGTTCAATAATCTCCCTAAAACTTTTTTTTAGGAACTATTCTAATATCATTTGGCAAAGAGTTCCCAAGTCTTTGGAATTATCTTATAGGTACCATGGAGTTGTTCGTTCATTTAAAATTAAGAAGAGAAGTATAACTCTTGATTTTCGCTTACGATTAATAAAGAGCCATTTAAAGCGAGAACGGTATTTAGAGAACATGATTATATTTTCGAAATCCGAAAATAAGTTTTTTTTAAACCACTAAAGTGGCAAACAAACACGATCTGCCTGATGATAAGCAGTTACCGTAGCCTATAGACCCCTGTAACACCGGAGTAAATATATGTGTATATAATTATTGGAAAGGCAGTCTAGCTTGGAAAGAAGACCTTTTTTCGAGTGAATGTAGGCCACAACTACATAATTAATAATTTGCTTAATTAAGGCATGAGCATGGTTTGTGAGCTGAGGAAATGTTTAAGGCGGTACAATTATCATAAGGAGGATATGAATCTACGTCTGACTCCAGTGACCAGTGCCATTGTAGAATACGTTAACAGTTCCAGATTTTTATGCAGTTTTAAACCGGAAACCCTATTGTAATAAATAGGAGGTAACGAAGACGACGATAACGAATCTATTATTTGTAACATTCTAAAGCTATCTACAATCATTGCCTAATACTTAGCAGAGTTAACAAATATTAAACAGGAGAAAATAGAAAGAATGCCGGATTCCACGTAAATTTATTAGTTAGTATCTAGCTGATAGGTTTTCTGTCTTAAGCCATCGAACACTTAATGCTTTACTTATTATAAGCCGCGCTTATTACCAGCAGCCATGTTATAAAATCAAACTCCTGTCAAGTAAACTTAAGAGCAAATTTAGATAATGAAAGTGCCAAAAATAGCGACAAATTCGGAAATAATGGGATGACATTAATTCGAAACAACAACAAAAAGTCTGATTAAGCCCTTGAGCGTATTTCGTTTCAACAATTAAGTATAAATAAGGCTAAATTTAATTAAGTAAGGTACGGCGGAGGTCGCGGGCGGCCCTGAAAGAAATACGATCGTTATGAAATATAAAGGTATATTGTAAGCACGGCCAAAATGTATTAAGACGGATGGTCCATTCCAGGTCCCAAGGGACAGCCGTCGCCGACTCCTGTAATTTCTTATTACAGGTATTACAAGAAATTGCTTATTTACCCGGTGGCTAGGAAAGTCCCGGAACGGGTGTACCGTATGTATATTATCTGGAGCAATTCCGTTGAAAGGTTCAGCAATAATATCAGGGAGTACTGTGTCCTAGATAACAGAATTATTAGAATTCACACAGATTATCCAAATAACAAAGTAAGCTTTTATTAGACAATTTTTTTTATGTTCCCTGAAGAAATTGTCCCCTATTCAATGAGTACTGAAAATATTGGATATATTCTATATTTGGGATACGAGATAATATGTCTCCCCCCGTTCGGTGGACTGATTAGAATATCCTCACATCTCTCTCAATTCTCGGTATGTACTAAAGAACCAATAGGGATTATTTATTCGACGCGAAGAGCACGTCGTTCACCTGATGGTAAATGGTACGTTTGCCCATAACATGGTAATGGTTAAGATGATATAGACAGCAGCACATTGCGTACATCGCCTTGTGGCATTAGGTGTTAAGTCTTGCTATCCCAATAACTTCACCAGCTTACATCGCCATTCAAACCGGAACACATTAATGTGTGTATTATAAGAAGAAAAGAGATAGTTAAATCAAAAGCGGTAGCTTTTCCGCGAGCTTTACCTGCATCGCTGTTATGTTTATGTTTCATTTTAAGGTCACAATGAGAGGTGTGATACGCTTTTGTAAATCAAGTACAGCGCTCTTATATTGTAAAACTGGAGGAGAGGGGCTGTGGAGGGTGGAGGGGGGTTCAGTCTGCAGTGAAATTTTCGCCCGAACCAAATCGGAATACAAAAAGCCGGTGCCGTGGTAAAAAGCTCTCGACCCACATACGGCTGCCCGTACGCGCCCAAGTTCTCAGCGCAGCAAGTGTACACATAAAAAATGCACAGGCAACCTTCAGAAGACAATAGTGGCCGGGGACCTTCCTCGGTACCCAGCTAGAAACGGCAAATTAGTTGCACTACGAGCACAATGCCTCGTCCTTAATGGCTTCCGTTTTTTTTTTTGCGAATAATATATATTTGTAACATACATATATTATTCAGTTCGTCCGTAACCGTTGAGAGATGTAACTCGTCTAATTTACATCTCTCTAAGTATTAAAAATATTAAAATTATTCGCTTTCTTTACAGCATAACTTCACTGGTGCAACCTTCACAATATATCAAATATTATTACTGAAGTAATTATTTACAAGTACACTTCAAACCGCAACACAGCAATGTTTGAATATTATTGTTTAACAGCAGAAAGACTATATATCAAACAATTCATCCTTTCAATCTGGTTTTTATTTCAGAAATATTTGTTAGATTAAATTTTCGTCAATTTATAAAAAAAAAGAATTTAAGTTTTCTTTTGCGATACGCAAATCAACCTTCGTATGTTATAATTAAGATTTAGTAGTAGAAGTTGTTGTAATATCGGTATTTCGTAAAAAGTACGTTCATATCTAATTGTGGATCGGGTCGGCCATTTTGTATAAACCGCTGCGAGTACCTGTTACGTCAGATTTAATTAGATCGGAATCGATCCCTCGTCCCAGCATCCGCAATGGACCGCTTTATACTCAATACCATTCCAATAATAATTATTTTCGGTCATTACAAAACGTTTCCTCTCCTCTAAACACTATAATTGTCTTGCAGGTATTTGGATTACAATTTTTTTTATCCTTTCAACGATAAAAAATCTTTTTAAAAGAGCAAGTATTTCAGAGACAGGAAATAAATTAAATCTCAGTATTATCTTTTAATCCTGTTATTAATAAATGACGTATTGAAATGCGTTTGTATAATTAATAACCGATGCTTGTATACGCATGACGAATCGTAGTGGAAATATTTGAGGAAAGCCTTAGTCCAGCTGTGGGCATCCATCAGCTGATGATGATGATTTAATAACGCGCAGTTGGTCCCTATTTTGCTTAAATGGATGACAAAAGAAAACATATTCAGAAAACCGATATGTTTCATCAATACCTTTCTTAAATATGGGACTTATTTAATAATTTTAACGCAATATGAAGTACTCTAAAATATCGAATATTATGTTATTTTTTTATTTTATTTATTTATTTTGCGGAAGACCAACAGCTGTTTACACAAGATAGGTATAATATTAAACAATAAAAAATAGCCAATAAATGGTCTTCACAAATAAAAGACATATTAGACAAATATCACAGCGCAAACTGAACACTTTCTCTTTGTTCAGTCACAAAAAAATCTAACAGAAATAAAGTTGCAAAATCACAATAAGAAGAGTTTTACTTAGTTTAATTCTTACAGTTGCCAATAATGAAAAAGGTTTGATAAAAAGCTTGTCTTAAATACATAATCTTACATTATTGGCAATTAAATTGTTTTATATTTAAAAAATATAGATAAACTTCAATAACACCACAAGCTTGTACTCCCGTCGGCGGACAGCAACATACTGACGCGGCTTGCAAAAAACACAATGCTGCCACCTATATACAGTATTGTCAACCTAAACAATTCCCGCTTTACCCAAAATTAATCGCAAAAAATTATTAGCAATGCTATTTATTAGTAGTTTAATTAACTGGTAATAAATTTTGTATCTATACAAACCCTTCGCCAGTAATTTATTTAACTAAGTTGCTATTTTATAGTCGTTACATCCACATATTAGCAAGTTAATACAGTTACTTATTTCAATTCCAACTAGTTTACGTAGTGTTTTTCGTTTTAAATTAACCGTACTATTTATCTATTGTACGAATTTATTACTCTACCCCCATTGTCTGGTAGTACATTTATTTCCCCCCACAACGATTTGCATTGAACTCTACCGACAGTTTAATTGATTGTTAAAACATTCTCCTGTATTTTATATTAAAAATAACAATAAAAAGATATGATCGTATTATATAATCGTTTTCTTGTTAACTAGTACGTTTGTATTCGAACATTCCGATCTTGATAATAAATTGACATGTTAAGAACACCCAGACTAATTCGGTTATCATATATTGCCAGGTAAAACAGCGATTTATAACATAATGGTGGTAGCTACGAATCCTACCAACGAAACTTCACAAAATATAGCCACTTGAAAATTAGGTCCCTCCGTGTTACTAAGCTAAAGAGCCTTCAGTCTACGGAGGCGGTTAATTAAAGTAGTAAATGATTCATGACATGAAAAATTTATTAAAAAAAAAAGAATCGTCGCGAGCCCTGAAGCCTTCGAAAAAGAACACGCTGCCTATTAAGTTGCAAGTTGGGCGCCAAACGCAATTATGTAAAGCTCGCTTGAGAAGGCTCCGCGCTCTTATCCAATTTGCCGAGGAAATTCACCGCATCCCTTTATAAACCTCGTGTATACCCAAAATCGTAATATTATTTTAATGATGCAGTTATATTCTGTATTTCGGTTTTAAAATTATTTATTTCGTCTACATTAATAGGATATTTACACAACAACTTATCACACTCGGAGACTTTAGTATCAATAATCCAATATATAAGGTACATTAATCCGACAATCCACGTTAGGGGTTGCCAGAGTGTTAGATAAAAAATGTCTTTGACTTTCTTTTTGTGAAAAAAAACTTCAAGTCGCTGTAATGGGATAAATTATTAGAGCTGTTTCTTATTATTATCGTACTAGTAAGTACAAGAAATCACATATCCATTACGTAGTATTCCTGTGCTGGGTTCTCTATTAATATAAGGGATACTTCTACCTTCTCATATTCTTTACCCTTCTCTGCTTAATTTTAGCTACATTAGTTATTGCTGAGAGAATCATAGAATTGATCTTTTGCTTAAAAGTCCCAATTACATTTACAATTACGTCGTCTCGGAGAGTATCGTAAACGGTGAAGATGAAGTTAAGTCGACTAAATCTTACGATTTTCACGGATAATAAAAAAAAAACAGAAACAAAATTGCAATCATAAATATGTAGTGTTTCACATTTCGTTATATAAATGGAAACGCCTGCTACAGCCGCGGGACGAGATTTATAGTTGTCTCATGCATACAGATGTCACAGACAGAAACATGTTTGATCTAGGATACATAATTCAGGAGGCACGTGTAGCCTATATAATAAACGTGGCCATTCCGGTTCCGGTTGGGACACTGCTTTCTATGTAGGAAATATTGTTAACTACCGGTATCAGTAAAAAAACTAAGAGCGCTAGTGTAGCATAAGTGTAAACTTATGAGATACTGATCCCTTTTATCTATATATCAATATATCTACAACAAATGTATCATATCTCTATCAGATTATAAGATACTGGTCTCCTAATCCTGCAGTTTACAGCTTAAATGATTTATTCTCATTAACTAGTAAACTTTACTGCTAATGACGAAAGGTTATCGTGAGGCCATAAAAATTGACTCTACTTTAATAAGTACTATCTATAATGAGTTAATGATCATAGATCTCTTTTAGTTGTTGCTATAGATCAATGATTAATCTAGATCTAAGACCAACAAATTTTTAATAATGGTAACTGAGGTTCTTTAAAAATATATTTTTTTAATATTTCTCTTAAATTTGATATATCTCTGTTACCAGAAATCGTGTAATGTATTATCTGTTTCTGCCGTCAAAGAGTAGTATGCAAATATTACTGTGTTCCATTTGAAGGGGGTTATAATTTATTGAAATTACTAAGGTAACGAGACATTGTATGTTTTAAGAACAAGGACAACACAATGCGGTATTCTTTATTCTGATCAGTTTCTCATTATTGTGAGGATATGCATAAGAGTTTTGCCTATCAATAATCTTTAGGAACCTCCTGCTGTACTGGTTCTTAGTGGTATAAAAAGAATTATTAAGGCAGATAGCTGATGATTTTGAATATATATTATCAGTACACAATGGTTACGTCCGTAGCGCCACTCATGTTGTATGGATTACTGTAACAATGTTTAACTATCCAACGCCAGCGGCGGGGTTATGGACTGACGGGAGAACAATGGTGTATGTAACGGTTATTATCGATTAAACGGTATGAATAGCTAGTTAATAATAGCATGTTATTGAAAGCTAAGCGCCTTTATAAGCTTTTGTTTAGCTATCTATAAAAATGCGTACTGTATTAGCGCAGCTCGTCGTTTGGCCGTTTTAAGCTTTATAATTATGAAAATAATACTTTAATACCGTATACAAGAAATAGCATACTAACGTTACCGTGTTTCTGTTAATAAGGCGATGTGCCTATCAAAGCTGTCGGTATCAAAACTTAAGGTTTTATCAGAAGATCACATTTTATGAGAAGATAAAGCTTTTGCTTTATTGATTGGTTTCCTATCATCCGTTAGACGTCCTCTTCAAAATTGGTATAAGTACTGAAAGGATTAAACCGCAGTTAAGAAACAAAATATCAAAGAAAAGAAAAGCTTATTCAGTAGTGACAGAGGATAGGTTAAAATTATGAGGATGGACAGAAATGACCAAAATCTGATAAAACATGATAAAAGTAAACTATTTCAAAAGCACACAAGAGAGTTTCAAAAACACAAGAGGATTCCTTAATCTATGTTCTTTCTCATTCTTTGACTACGGATGGCGCATATATAACATACAAGCTGTATAAATTTTAAGCTTTAAGCTTTTTTAATACGTTAGCTTTCACAATTTTCAATTTTACACATTTTTCACTGTTTATTCAATATTCTCGGTACACGTATAAACCTGGCGATAACTAATACCCGTAGTTAATTTATGCGCATATTTATACCGTTTACGCATACCTTTATGCGGAGTCGGCATTGTTCAATCTCCATATTATATTTATTCATGTACATTTACGCTTTAAAACAAGACTACTTAAACACAAACCTTGTTAATACATAAACAATGATTCCCAAAAGTATAGCTTACAACAAGAGTCTGGTAGTAGCTATTGCAACCTCCTCATTATCACTCGATAAATGCCCACTGCTAGATATAGGCCTCTTCCAAAGATCTTCACTCCGGGCGACAGCCCAGTCTGCATCAGGCGGTTTCTCGTAACCTTCACCTGACCATATGTCCACCTGTCATCACTAAGTTTACCGGTACGCTGCCGCCACTCTAGGCCAGTCAGTCCTTTCAACAATGTTTCCTGCCCTTTGCCACTCAAGTCTAACAATCCTTAGAGGTATGTCGATGACCTTAATTTTACGGATCTCCTAATATCTAATTACTCGGAGCAGAGCCCCTTCAATTGCCATTTGGGTGCTCCTAAGTCTTTCTTTGAGGTCAGTTATAAATGTCCATACGTCATTACTGACACAAACTGCTCAGTTACATAGAATTGCTTTAGGTTCTTACATAAGAAAATATATATTGACATTTCCATCGCCCTCCAGGGCCAAATTCCATGAAAACTTGTTTTAAATGTATAAAGAATAATATTATGAACAAATTTATTTAAAGCCTTAAAGAGCCGGAATTATATACCGTCAGTTGAGAAGACCGAGAAAGTTTTTCATGATGATGAAGTGATCTACTTTAATTATAATAATTTAATGCTATCAAGCAATATAATAAATGAAGGCTGCACCATATTAATCTCTGGTGGTCAATACATTCATTAAGACAATTATAATAGAACAGATAGCAAGTCTCTTTTGCAGATCACCTCTAGGTAATCCTGAAGAACCTATTCTTTAATCGCTTCTGCTATATTTCTTCGGTGTAAAAGTGTCATATTGAGAAAACAATAAACTAAACCTTACCGTTTCAATATGATAAACTATAGCTGGACAAATTACTAACTCATCTTCATCAGCCGCTATAAGTCCACCTTTGTGCATAGGCTTTTCGCAAATATGTCCAAACCGATCGATATTACGATGTCCGTATCCAGCAATTACTAATTAATGAGATTTAAAGCGAAATAATGCATAAAAATTTTAATAATGACCCTTTAAACGATTTCCCCAAATTATCACTATTAATAAAAAGAAATTTCATTTCATATTCATCGATAGGATTAAATGTTGATAAATTGGCTACTATTACCCAGACCGCGAAATCTCATGAGCGTGCTGATTATTATCCATATGTCAACGGATGTGGCCGCACACCGGCGAGCACTGAATATTTCAACGTTCATATTTAACATTACCTTAATTCAGTCACTGTCGCTTCAATTATAGATCGATATATCGTATATGTTATCAACATTAACAATTGAATCATTAACATCATCACTTTCAATCGCGACAAATCATTGTTGATTACTTAACCCCTGGAAATTAGTTTTTGAAATAACCATTAAATTTAAAATATCTTTAACGAGCTGTGTGACAACAAACACAGCAATTTTAGCGATAGAAATTCTTACGCCTTACGAAACTTGTTCATGATTTAGTAAATTTTATAGTGTACCAGTCATCAGACTATTCATTTCAATATATCCAAAACTTTTACGTACAACACATTCAAACTTTTCACATTTGATTTACCACCACATTCAAATTTAAACCCTGAACACTTCTAAAAAAAATTAAAGAAACATTGGAAGCAAAGAAGGGTTCTCGGTGGTAATCTTAAGAAAATTACTCCATGCCGGGCAGTAAATCAAAGCTGACAGTGCCACTTAGAGATGTGGGACAACATTTATCACCCGCAGAGATTCCAACTCTCTGTTCACCTGTCTGCAGTTCGTCTTACTTTATTTGTATAACCTTGAGAATCAAAAATATTTCCTAATTTTTTATTACTTTACCTCATAACAATAAGCAGTAACTTGCATTAAAACATTGCAGGAGATAAAAAGAACAGCTAAAAGTCAGCTTTCATTAAGCTTAAATCTTTTACATGTTATAAGAAATAACTACATTTTAAAAAGTAAAGCTTTAAGCATTACTCATAGCTGCAAAATGCGCAAACAGAAAATAAAAAGAGTTAAAGAAAATCCAAACAAAAATAATACATGCAAACTCGCTGCCGTACATTTCTCGAGTACACGGCAAACACGGCGGGAATGCCGGGCGCCGGCGTTTATAAGGGAACCACAATTTTCAAGTTTCAGAGGACAGTCTTTTCAACCATCACCATTTCAACCTACCCACTGCTGAATATAGTCTTTCTCAACAAGGTGAAGACTATCATGATCATCATTCGGAATATTGAGTGCGGTATTTTTAAAGGGCTCACAGAGATAGCTAATGTCAGTTAAGTAAACATTATTTTCTCTTTTAGTCGCTTTTTACGACAAGCCGAAGCGTACAGTTAAAGACAAGTTCTAATAGCAGTCCTTGGGAAAGGCCTATGTCTAATATTGTCTAGTAAATTCTGAATAAAAATTAAATAAGAAAAAATGGGATCATGACAATAGAACACATTAAGGATTTCGATCTGTTGGCGTCCACTGTTGAACATCGTTGTCAGCCGATTTAATTCCACCGTTGGACATAGGCCTTACCCAATAATAGGGGATTTGTACCATCTCTCGCTATGCTAGCTCAAAGCGGGTTGGTGGAGAGCAGAAACCTCGTTCGTTGAATTAGCAGGGCACACCTCGAGCAAGTGAGATTGGTTTGAGTCCCTTGAATTGGTGTGTGAGGTAAGTAAGGGGTTTGGACATAGCTCTCTCCAATTGACATTCACAGTAACCAATACGACGCGTCCTGTCCCGATGATGTCCAGCGATCCATACGCGGTCGTCGGTCTATTTGATAGGAGGTCAGAACATACTAAGCTTTCCAATTCGTTGTCTCTGCGCAAAAAACTTTCTTACCCAATCCGTAAAACGTAGTGACCCTAACAATGTCGCGTTCACGGGCACGTTTAAATGAATAATATATCTCAGTTTCCCTGGTCGCGTGCAAGGCGCTCCAGGTTCCGAGACCTCGCGTACCATTGTCTTTGTTAATGCACCCTGTGAAATGAGACGCTGCATTTAAAATCCCAAACACCTGCGTTTTTGTTACGGACTTATTTAAACAAACTGTGGCTATTTATATTAGACCTTGTGTACCTCCCTCTCTGTTAAATTTTAATACCTGTTCACTAATATTGGGGAATTAAATTGCATTGTACTATAAATTTTAATGATAATTAATTTTAATACTAATAGTATTTTCTTAATAATTTTATGCATAGAACTTAATTTCGGATACAATTAAACATTATCTCTATCATACTCCTCTGTGTATGTCTTTATCTATACGGGGATAATTGTTGATTATTGTATTTTGTGCTAATCTTTCTGGAAAACGGAGGAGAAATCTCCAAAACGATGCCTAGTCTTCTGGGAGTAAATCAGAATTATGTGAAGATTGCGGTCATTATTGCGGTTTCCAGTGTTTATGGTTTTGTGCAGTGAGTAAACTGGCCTAACCTTCATCACTATTAAAAACAGAGGTCGTCTATGGTGAATAAAGAAGTTCTTCGTTAAGCGGTAGACTAATAACGCAGGGTGATAGTTATTACTATAATGATGATAAAATTTACTTAAATACCTGAGAAGAGAATAATGTTTTAATACGCGTGTTTGTGCTCAATGATTTGGTTTGAAATGTAATGGCGCACATCCAATAACTACTATTGGGGGCAATACGGACGTTTGTGTTGACGCGATCTGACACCGCAGTTGCCGCCTGCGGTTTCATTATTGAGCATCCCAACGGCCTTCTGCATTCGTCCGATATAAATTAGCAATGTCAACCAGATAACATTCAAATGAAAAGTAATTTGATGAATCCAAGAACCACAAACTACATTTGCTTAACTAAATTCTGTTACTATGATTTTCAAGTCGAGGCAGGAGGATAAATACTAAATCGTATTTAACGACTTTGAACATTAAGACTTGGGGAAGTTCATACTATAACGTTACTACCAAGATCCGTTTTTGAATTAACACCAAATAGACTAAACTTTTGCTGATCTATATGCCACTTCTATTGGATTGACCTCATTAGTATAAAATTTATTCACGTCTTCTTTTATGACAGTTTTTTCAAATCAAAATTTTACGATTCTTTTATTTTTTAATATTTGTTACTAACACTATTGTTAAATTACTAACTCATTATGGACCAAAACAGTTGTCCGGAATAAATTTAATTTATTTATAAACATTTATTATGTAAGTATAATCTACATTATGTATAAACTTAATTGTTACTTTAAAACCTATAAATATAAAAAAAAAACTCCTTTAAAAATTTTATCTCTACTTTAATTATCTCTTGGCTTCGTTGCGCTCACATATATATTGATATTACAGATAACAGAAAATTAAATTTCTATTACCTCTCTCCCTGGCTGGTGGTTAAATAATAATGGCAAATTATTTTCGTGCGTATCTTTACACTTTACAACAGATTGCGTCTCACGCATCGGGACACATTCATCCAATAATACCGTTCCGTGAACTCAGCCACGCAACGGTTCAGCGTTTGCTGTCTTAACATATTACATTTTCCATCTACCCTCCGCCTCACGCTTCATCTGTCTTCAGTGTCGCAATATAAAGGTATAAGGCGATGACGTCTCTACCGGTACTAATATATTTATATATGAATCTCACATTTTTCTATTACTGCTAACCGTTTCCTTTGTAACGGTCCTCACTTCGATTTCGAGACAAAACCTATTTCAGTTTCTTTGTATATTCAGAGCCAGAGTAAAAAGACAGGCGGAGAAAGACAAATAGAAAATCATTAAAAAACATGGTCTACTAAAGTTGTCCTTAATAATCATAGAAATATTAAAAGCAATCTTCTTCTTTTTTCTCAATTGTTATATTCTTGACAGACTAATCATGATGATAAAGTAATCTGTTGTGATCTGTTTCACCAAACACTCCTCTGTATAATACTTTCCTCGCAAATCAATTCAGAGACGTTTAATACCACTGAAAAATAATTAGTTCACCACATGGATGCTAT
>DWLS01000096.1:0-43283 GCA_018246255.1 Pachliopta kotzebuea | reverse complement strand
TGTCGCAGCGCTGGTATTCTGCTAGTGCCCGTGGTAGTGTGGGTGCGCCCTCAGTTGACTCATTATATATAGATACGGTTATATATGGCACTCATTATATATAGGCAATGTTTTCAATTTCTGTTTGACAAATAACAATACAGATAAAAAAAATTGTTTAACACTTTTATCATAATAGTTATGAATCTAAATATTGAAAGTATAAAGTTACTTTTCTTAAATGATTGAATGCCCTCCATCATTCAAGCGGAAGTTCGATTACTTAGCTCATGGGTTTTCGATTACGCGTTATAATACTTAGGACACAAAGCGATTTATTATAAAGAGTTGACAAGTTATATAACAAAAACTTAAATGAAAATGTGGAAAAAGTCGTTGAAGTCAGATTAGGACGGTACTCATGAAAATTTGTTTCTGACATTTGCTTTCCGTTAAAGAATATGTGAACATTGTGTTCAAAAGTTATCACATTACGGAAAGCACCATTTTTCATTAATACACGCATCTTTCTTAAAGTTGCGGAAAAATAAAATAATCACATATTTATCGAGCTTCTATGCAAAGTGCCCGACATGTTTTCGACAAATCTTCAAAGTCTTGTAGAGGTTTTTAGATAAAAACGTCCTTTTGTGACAGAAAAAGTTGACCTCGCTTTGAGGGAGATATTTAAAGACCCCATCCTTTGCTCTCAGCCCTCCGGCTACACAATGAATGTTTTATTCCAACTTCCAAAAATAGTCCGCGCCGTAGTTTTTACTTGTATTTACGTATTTATTTCTTCAAAAAACAATTGTTTATTAATATGTAGTTGGATCATAAAATTATTTAACTATAGTATTTCGTATATACTTTTAATTATATTGTAAAGGCGATAGGTATATATCTTTGCAATATATGTATATTTATAGTATGTACGTAATGAGATAAAGTGTACCACTTATCTAAAAATCTATTTATTATTTACATTTCAGTTAAACAAGGGCTAAATTTTGATTTTAATGACTTTTGCATAATTTTTTAGATTTTATTTAGGTACGTATTTAAATAATTAAAGGTTATAAGCTTTTTTATATTACAAAAACAAAAATCAAAATTTCATCGTATTTTCATCCGTATGACAGCTACTAATAAAGTTCTTTAAAAAGTGTTACTTTATATTCGTTTAGAAGTTATAAATAGTATTTAGATAAGCAATAAATACCCTTTAAAGTGAATTATTTAGAAGTAAAGTCGCACAATAGTATTCCGTTGTAAAGGGACAACTTCCTTTAGGTAATGTCAGTAAAAGCGATGACAACAATGGAGCCCGGCATTTGTTTGCTGGTACGCTTTGTTAGAAGTTCGCTGCAACCCCGGATGGAAACGAGAGGAGTCCAGGAGCTTCCCATCCGTTAATTTACAACAATGAAAATATTGTGTTTCAGTCAGAACTTTTAAATATATGCAAACAACGACTAGCGATTCGCATTTTTTACTATTTTGTCCTGTGATCACAGAGACAGCTTTCTAATCAGAGCTATTCATGATGTTAATGTTAATAGTGAAAGACTAAAGCTGTAACTATAAAATTCACTATCATCTCTATTAACTTAATATTTAGGAAGTTTAAGTAGTCATCATCATCATCATTTCAACCATTTTCGATTTTAACTAATTTGTAATCAACAAGGACAATATTTTAAATTCGTCTCGTATACATTTTTCTCTATTTTTAAAAGTTCACGTCTACTATATCAATTTGCTAATATTTAGTGTTTTTTACCATTTTTTTGTATCTGCAATAAAATAACATGTTCATGTTCACGGTTGAGACAATCCAAATCTAATGTTCTTGTAGACTTTAATATCTACTTCAGACTTCTACCATGACCACACCCACAACGCTATGGCGCTGAGATATGAAATATTTAATATATTAACCTAACTCTAAAAAAGGTTCCATTAAATGGCAATAAGCTAATACCTATCTCACCATTACTTAACTGGAGCTTTATGCGTTTACCTATATATTTGAACTGTTATATTCAGTTTTGTTTAAAATGAAAAAAGCATGGCGTAAAATCGATGAAAACAATTTTGGTTGTGTGGTTATTGTTCATAATATCTATCCTTCATCATAGTTTACTAACGACTGCTTGAAAATAAGAACTTAAAAATACTTTTCACTTTGGACCTTCTTTTAAATTCTCGACCAGTAATTGTATATGTTCGGTGGCTTGTCACCGGTCATTTGTTACAATTTACTGGACCAATGGATTGGAAAATGTAACATAATTGGATTTACCGCGGTCCCTTGGTCAATGATATTAAGCTCGGATTTACGTCCTTTAGTTATTATTGTTGCTCAAAACAAACATTTTGTCTTATTTCAGTTTATGTGAACTATTTATTTATCGTTTAAACGAACATAACTTCCGCGTAGTAATAAATTTCATATTCGCAATGTAATATTTGTAATTACGACTCTTCTCACGCGTTATTATTTATTTTTAGATTTGGACACTGCTGGTTTTTCTGGCGTTGAAGATATCGTTACTTTTATCTCATGACAGATTAAAATATCACCACCTCTTACAGCAAATAAGTAATAATTTTTGGGAAAAGACAAGGGCTCTCTCTGATACTGATACCTTAATAACGAGCAAGTGTAGCAATTGTGTACAGTAATCCCTGTTGTTGGGGAAGCTTAAGTTAAGCAGTTGAAATTAAGGGAACGGGTGTTGATGATGATTAAACATAACAATGTCATTTCTTTACAGAATGCTACGCTTGTGGTGGATAACCCTGTCGTTGGCACTCACAACAGCCAACGCAGATGAAGCGTCCGATCCTCGAGCGTTAATAGACACGGGTAAGTGTATTATTATTAGGCAGTATTTGTATAATTATACATAACAGATTTTTAATTTACTTGATGTATTCTCGAATAAAAAGTTTTTAATATTATCTACCTGTTACCTTTATCACTATCGCCTAAATACCTTTGTCAATGTAGAACATTAATGCGACTTTTTATCGCTGCGTACAAATTCAATTTTCCTTAGTCACCGTGTTACCTTTCTTAAACGACTTTTAACAAGAAAAATACGGCTGTTATGTTAATAAAGCTCGGGGCGATTTCAACCAAACGACTATGAATTTATCATAAAACGCGTTTTACTACGAGGAAGCTTTTTTTATAAACAAATGTTAACGAATTGTGACTACTTAGACATTACTAAAAGTTCCCAAACATTCTAATCGCCTTCACTAAATGACTAAAGATAAACAAATAAAAATATATTTGATTTTTTCCCATATTATTATAAATCGTGTATACCTTTTTCTTTTACAAATACTACCGTAAATTTTATTTTTTTCATAATAGGGACAGAAGTCCTCACTAGCATGTACTGTGTTATGAAGCCTTATTTTTCTTTATTTGGAAGAAAAAATTATGTATGCGTATGTGTTATTTATATAATAAATGTGTAATTTTATTTAGTTATATATTATGTATATTTTTAGTGCACTCTTATTTATGTTTTAAAAATTTCATGCGTTTTTTTTTTCTAATTTTAATAGGTACATATATTTTCTGTATAAATTTATTAGCAATCACTGAATATGGAAATGAATTTACGTGTTTCCATTTTCATATATCATTTTAACAGTTAGTTACGTACACACGGCCATAAAACGAGTAAAATTTACATAATATATAATTGAGACGATAATTAATTTTAGTAGGGAATTTGTCCTTCATTCTATATCTAAGTCTCTCGCAACGTATACCTAACAGCTTTACTTCGTTATGACTTGTTAATTTCTCTTGTCATTTTATATACAAAAAAATAATAATATAGGCTAACACTAGATTAGCTAATACTAGGCTAGTTTAAAATGATATCGAGAAACAATGAAGTAGAAAATGGTGAAACACCCTTACTCAGATATCTGTCTCTCATGGGTTGATGGAGAAAACGATGTACTAGACACGGAGGGTAAAAGAATCGGGATTAACTCGGTATTTACATTTCAAATAACATGAAAAAGCAATATTTATCTTTATTAAAAACAATTCAAATTTATTACATTTCGCCAGATATTTATATGTCCTTAGTCAAACATTCAAACATAGAGTAGAGTCAAAGCAAACACAGGCGTCTCTTACTTTTATTCTGTATTATGAAAACCACCACACCCCTTCTTGGATACAATTCACACTCAGAGAGAGAGTGTGGAAAATATCCTTCTTAAAGAGCAAACGTTATATGAATTAGTATATAAGTTCAAAACCAATTTGATGTTTTATATGTGGGAAAGAAATGGATCCGTATCCATTACTTTTTTTCAATAAAGAAGTTTTCAAGTAACGTTTTTTTGATAATTTTTTCTTTGGTTGTTAATTGCTTATATGTTTTAGTTTGAATTATATTTATCAAGACATATACTATCATCTTTATTATAAAATAATGATGATAAAGTAACTTAAATCATTTATTTATATTTGTACTTGTACTTATAGATATATAAGGGTAATGGCAAGGTGTAATATTATTAATAATATTTTAGTTTATCTTCAATGATACAGAGATGTATTACACTTTTATTATTATGTATTGGAGTAAATACACAAGGGATAGAAAATAGAAAAAAGTTTCTGAATTTTCAATAAATGGAGTGATTCATTTGAATTATTACTGAAATCGAAAAGCAAGATCAATCTCTGTACAGCAGCAATGACATTAAGAGTTAAACTAATACTATTTTCTTTTGCACGGGGATAAGAAATAAAAAAGAGGTATAGTAATACGGGACATAAAACATATTTTATTAATTTGTTATTTAATTAAATTAAAAAATAGACAAACGGTCATATTAAAAGTTATAACTGACAGGGTTTGGTGCTCTCTGTATAAAGGATGAACATTAAATAAACTATCCATCACATCAGCAAATGGTTGACGAATATTAGATGTCTGTTTTTTTGTTATAATTTGATTTCTTCACGATTTTTTCCTTTACGGAATACGTCTTCATATGGCAAAACGCATAAATCGACCAAATTTCCATAATACATCGCTTGAAATAATCAAAACCATATCGTACCCAAGTTTCAATCTGTAAGATATATGTTTGAGGATTTAGACCTAAGCAAATATTAATTTCGGTTTCAAACCGCTGGTTGTTTAGCTTTCACGTTGGATAAGCGCTCGCTGATATTGAAAGAAACCTTATCCGAATACGGTACCCACATTCCGAACAGAATACAAATATTTCATCACCAAAAATAGAACAAGAAAGAAATGCACACAGTTATGTTCAAAATAATACTATAGATTATTGAAAACAAAAATAGTACCTCAAAATAACTGGAAAAAATGTCCAACATATTTCTTTGTATAAAATTAAAGTTACTAATTATGTATGAAATCGACCACACATTCATTTACACAATTCATTTGAATTCGCTTTAAATTGTCTAAGCTTTTGTAATAGTTACTTTTAAAGGTGAAATGATGAAATTAATCCTGATACTCAGCAGTATCATTTCAAACTATTAGGATTTGGAATGAAGTTTATTGATTTTTTATTACAATAAAACAATTCCAACAAGAATGTTCACTACAGATATTATATCTCACTACCATAATAAATTTGCTATATACAACACTCTAAAAAATGTGCCTACTTGTTTTATAACAAAAGTAAGTTTTACATACACATTTATCGTTCTCCAGGTTCAGAGACCAGCAATTTCATTGAAATTGTAATTTAAAGACTCAAAAGCTAATAAAAACTTTCAATTTGAGATACTGTAACCGACACTAACAAATTGAATTCATTGTCGTAGAGCCAAGTACAGATATATATGTAAAGGCTCCGAGAGCAGCTATATTTCACATACATATTTCAACTAAACGAAGTGGAAGATCAGGAAAGCGTGAAATTAGAAATTTCTTACTGCGAAATATCCGATTGCGGTCTCCCCGATTAATTAGAAAGTGACCTTAAACCGATTGAATATATACGACCAATGAAGTTTTAAATGAACTTTGGAAACTTTAAACATTTAATTTAAACGCCGTTGCTAACAGTTATTAAACTATCTTACATCCAAGAATTCGATTTGGGAGACTAATTTTGCAGCAGTGGACGATGATACGCTGGAATTACGATGATGATTGAATTTAATAATTTATAATTACTTATTGTTTAAAAATATTTGCAAATAGAAGTTTTTTGTCTAAGATTGATGTCTAGTCACAAAAAGAACTTATGAATGAGTAATCCAAGGTCATCTTGCAATAGAAGTTTCTCAGTAAAATTTAATGATAAAAATAAAATTTGTTAATAGTATTTAACAATAATGTTTTCGTTTGACTGAGATAAATGAAACCATCTTATTTCGGCTGCTTGAATTTTATTTTTGGAATGATGAGAGACGCCTTTTTGAAAGGAAATAAAAAAATACGGCTGTTATGTTTATAAATCCTTAGACATAACCGCTATTTTAGTTTATAATAAATATAGTAAGTTTTATATGGTTATAAACTAGGATAGTTATTCATCTCTCCTGAAAATAAGCATTGATGAATTCTATAATAATAACATGCTATAATCTGGAAATAATATTAAAAAAACGTATATGAAAATATAAAAAAAAAATTCATAGTTATAAAGTTTGATGTTTAGATTTCTTTTTTAAAAACTAAACCAATGAACAAGTAGGTTACACTTCCTTAATGTGTCTATAACGTAGTTCATCTTTTTTTTAATGTATGTAAGCTACCATCTTACTCCACGAAAAACTATTTTAGCTGTACTTAGATTTTCTTAGGTGTATTATATTTTAAAAATTCTTAGGTAAATTACACAACTTCGTCAAACGTACAATTGGATTAATAATAAACTGAAAATGTATCATTGATATTGTACATAACTTTCCCATCGCTATGAAGTAAAAGACATCCTTAGACTTAATACCAGCGGCTTTAAATGATTTGTAACTTGCCATAAGTTCACTTCAAGAAAATCTTTAAAGGAGTCTTAAGAAATATGCATTTTTAAAAATAGAATTTGTCGGAGTAGTCGTACAGAAATAAAAATAATGTAGGAAAATCTATACATAAATTATAATTAAAAGGATCTGTTCATTGTGTAAAAAGTTAGGTTTTGTAGAAGTATATTTTCTACAGTGCTTGAGCATTTGACGAAAGACATCATCATGAGGAAACCGAATGGGACATCTTTCGTCTATATGTATCTAGAAGTACTTGATTTCCCGTAGAAAGATTATTTAGTGGATTGTTTATTACATAAAAAATAGAACAACAAAATATGAATACGCGTAATAATTTAGGTCCTTGTTGTCGTCTGTTAATATTATACATACTTTACAAATACATACACCACTTAAAAATACTTTTCTGATAAATATAATATATCTGAGCGTTCTATCACTTTATACGGTCGTTATGACGACGCTAATCGTGTTCGCTCGGCTAAACGAGGCAAAATAAGATAAAATGCCGTGTTTTTTAATATAGATCCATAAGCGTTCACAACTGGTCACCATGGCAATATTTGTCTTCTTCCTATCTTCTTGCGCAGCTACTCAAATTCAATCTTGATTCGTCACAAAAGCGCAAACAACGCCTCTCACTTTAACCTTTTACCAATATTTGTTTTCTTACTATAAAACTCTGAAGCAAATACAGTGTATTTTAAATGGTTAGAAAAATATTTTTAACGCAAATCTTTCATCCTCAATCCAATACAATGTAAAAAGGTGATTGTTATGGCGATAAAAGTCATTATGCTCAAATATAAATCCTTTTTATAACTGTAGATACACGTACTTTTCAAACCATCACTGTAAGTTTCGTTAGCTAAATAAATATATTCATGAATATTATTACTCCTATTTTTGTTTGTTATCGGGTGGGAAGTAATCAAAAGGTGCCCATAAGTCAAAGTTATGACGCATATCTACCTACTTTAACCTCCTCGGTGGTCACCCTGTGTACTTCAGGAGAAGCTTTGAGATCTATAGAAGACACCGATGCGTCTATGCACTATTCTGGGGCAATTACGAAATCACTTCACATTTCTTCCACTTCTTTTTTCAGAATTATACTAACAAAGTTGGAGTATAAGATATTATGAAATAAAAAATAGTTATTATTTATTCTTGTGATACAGAGCTGATTCGTGTTTATTATGAGAATTTTCAAGAAACTTTTAATCGCGACTGATGCTTATTGTAATAATGGAAAAAAAATAAAGAATAAATAAAAGAAAAATAATATATTTGCCATTACATTTATTGTAGTGTGTATATTGGACCGTCGATCTGGTAAGGGTCAAACCGCTGAATGCGGACATCGCTGGACCTATCGGTGTGGAAGATCTTTGGGCGAGTTCTATAGTCATCGGTGGACATCTATCGAGTAATGATGATAATTATATATATTATTGTGCATTATCTACAATCCATCGCGTAAATTGAGAAACTCTTGGGCCAAGACCAGGATATTGAGACTGTTCGCATTGCACACCAATTGACGTGAGACCCACAATCACATTGTTGTGAAGGATGGGGCTACCTTGAAGGCCTTGACATTCATTACGATTATTGTCTTCCGGCAATTTTGTGCACATTAAGTCACTGTGAACAAACATATTCAAAGTACGGTATATCTCGATACAGGTGGGCCTGTTCAAGTATTTCAATTTAATTCGTCGTAATTCTTCAGAAGCTGTTGCATTCATCTGAAATAAAAATTAGGAGATTTATAGATATAAATATTAGAATATACTGGTGGTAGGTCTCTATTGTAAGAGGAAATCTATGTAGGCAATCAACGCAGCGTCTATTTCTGCTGCTAAACAATATCATGCAAATAATATTGTGTAATATGGTTGCGTTTGTTGTCCTAAATTCCATAGTATTGTTAAAAGGCCGTTTAGTATCACTAGGGAGAGGCCAATATCCATCAATAGACTTCTGGAGAGTTTTAATAAGAATGATGATGATGATGAACGTCCTGCTCTTGTCAATGCTTCATAATAAAAAAGTTATACTTACAGAACTTCTACCCCAGCCCACAGTCCACAATTCTTGGTTATCACTGATGACATAGTTGGTGCCCGCAATGGAACCGACGCGAACCGCATTACTAAAGATGAAGGCAGAGGCAGTGTGCAGCAGTGAAATATCAGCATAATGGAATATAGGATCATAATCGTAGTGGAAACGAATTCTTTCTATAATGTGGACGGAGCCTCCGCTATTTGCGTAACTAGATCCAACACGAATTCGCCAGTATTCCTTTGTTACTTGAGGATGTTGCGTTTCGCTGCTGTAAATATTAGTAACTGTAATTAAAGCATATTCTCTATATCAATGATATTTTTACTAGAATTATACATAATAAATTTAAGATAAGACTTTTAAGGTGAATTGCTGTTAATTGTAGAACTGTTGACCAAAGCTATAATTTATTGAACATCGCAACCATTAAAAAAAAAATTTTCCGAGAAACATCTGGTCTTGGCACTCTTTCTATTTATCTTTATGTATATTATATACTTATTATTTGTATATATATCATTATCGTGTCTAAATTTTATGTATTTTCATGTTAAACTTTTCCCGGTGCTAGTAACGGTCTCATTAAAACTACGATTTCGCAGGTTTTCTTATCACCATAATTGTTGCTTATACTTACTCAAAACAGCGAGCATTGGCGAGAACGAATCTGCTGGTTATAATGGCACCGACGCAGGTCTGTCGATAAAATGTTAAATCCGGTGCAAACAATAGTGAAGCCACATACGGGTAGCTTTCAATTGAAGTGACTGAGCCGCCGACGATGCCAACTCCTTTTTCTTCTGAAAAAATTAAAGAAAAATTACAAAACACAGCATTTTAAATTATAATAACTAATTTAACATAAATACAAACAAACCTGCAGCCTCTGCTAAGCATATCGCTGCAAGGACCACTACAGACAGAGCGCGCATTTTTCTTAGAGCTATTATGCGTGTCTTTAGACAAATATCCAATGTATGCTTCTACTTCAGAACCCAATCTTTTATTGTAACTTTAATTTCCAGCGCTTATCTAATGATAAGATAATTTTAAATGATTAAAATACATACGTTAGTTATACTTGTTATCTAAATTGATAATTATATGTATAGCGATTTTTTAATAACTAGAATATTCACAACGATAAAACGAATACTTCCTTCTTAACAAAGCGAATAGCAATGGTTTTGGATACACCCTCGTCAAAGTTTCGTCACAAATATGGCATGGGAATCTTTAAGACAAGAGTGAATACGCTTTATTTAGATTAATGCGTTTTACCAGCAAAGACTATATCACCAATTAACAAAACGAAGGATCGAAATCAAACACTGGCCTAAATATTATAACAAATTGTATAACCGGGATACAGCTAATGAGGTGGCATCAAGCTCTTTAAAATTTGACCTCGCAGTCACAGCTGACAATCTACAGACTAACTTGATCTATTCGCTGAGTACTTCCAACCTTTCCTGAGATCAACGCTTCGTACTTGACAACAATTTCTCATTTCTTTTTGATTCATCAAAAATTGTTTATCTCATGGCCATGGTCCGCTTTTTTCTCAAACCTGACTTATAGACAGAAGCAGTAATTCAGAATCTTTGGCAAGTTGCTGCGTTTAGTCTGTAATGTAAATTACGTTTGGACGCTAAACTATTAGTTAGAGTACAAGACTCGCATTCTAAATAATAATAAAGTATACATTCAATGTTACGTCTACAGGGACTCCGTGTCTTCACTTACAAGGAGAGACTCCAAATGATTAATCAATAATAATAATTTTTTTATTATCTCTGTGCCCCAAAGACTAAGCGCATGCCTTGTGAAAGAAAGAGCCCCGGTTCGCTTTTGGGGCTACTTGTTTTAGAATTTGGTTAGCAATAAGTTTTTGTAATCTCGACTATCTATCACCCTTAATTGGTAAATCTGCCGCCATTACAGTTTTGATATATTCCGTGACTAAATGTGAGAGACGGGGAAATTGGGCGACCTGTTTCACCATCTACATTCTTATTGTCATTTAACGTCATGTGAAATAGAAGTTTAACTTTATTGTAAGCTACCTTTTTTTCACAACTACAAAAACATCGGTAGATATAACATTGTTGATTGTTAAAATATATCGATGTTATAAATGTAGCGCATAGTTACTGCTTATATTCGCCTAACTATTATATCGAATGATTATCAGATAATATATCATAAACCCTAAGAGCCGGAAAGTATAAAAAAAATCCTGATAATTCGTATTTTAATTTGATCTGAAATGCCTATGATAAACAACTATTTATATTGCAGTTTATTTTTGTTGCCGATTGTGATGATTATGAATAAATAAAATTTAATGATGTATAGTAATATGTTATTTAGATTAAAAATAAAACACTGTTAATAATTGAAATAGTTACTAAAAGATATTATATTAATTTAGTCTCCTAATAAATAGTTATTTTCAAGATGGTCCAAGGACCGAATGAAAAAGAAAAGGATGAGGAGGGATTGATCAGTGTGATTTTGGGTTCTGAATGATACTTATTAATAATGATTAACTGGTATTCATAATATATTATTATTTTATTATTGGAACATTTTGTTACTGTAAAGGTTTAAGATTATCTTTTTATGTGTTAACTGGTAACTCGGTTGTTATAACAACGCTATGCCTGGGAGGTTGCCGTGACAACAGTTATTATGATGTCTTCCACCTAATTTATATCTTTTCATATCATTATATGTATTATAAAAACTTGGCATAATTTATATGTTAAATAATTATTCATCGATGCTAGATGAGATTTCGTCATGACGATTGCAGCTTGTTACACGAATGACTGACAACAACTGTGTTGTGTCTTTAAATAACGAAAAACTTTAAATCAATTACTTTTCACATTTGATAATTGTTATATTATTTTGTAAATTTGATTAATAATAGTAGGTTCTTCACAACCAAATTAAACGAAATCTTTATTTATTAAAAACGGTAGTTACCTCTTGATAAATGGTGCTTCAAAAAAATAACCAGTATTGGTGTTGTATTTCTTAATAATTCTTTTCTGATTTCGTCTAGCGAGGAGTTCAGCTTTAAGTATAAAATAATTACTGACTAATCATTTAATGTTTTTGCTTGTCTGGAACCTTGCTTCCCATATTAGAGTTTATAATAAAGAATTTTAGACTCATAATTTTAGCAATGCGAAAAACAGTAGAGGGAGCGGTGCGGAACGTTGCCGCGTTCGCTGCAACTAATGTCTTTAATCAACAAACATAATGTCTCACCATTTCTCCAACGTCCCGCGTTTACTGGGACTTACAATCACCTCATTAATTTCAATGCAGCTTTCGTGTTTTGGCATGAAATTGTGTAGTGCGTGGAATGTCTAAAATTGTTGTGTTTCTCCATTGGGCCAGGTGTACAAGTGATAAGTTTTCTTTTTCGTTATGACGCCGAAGGCATTTTTTTTCTTAAAAAAACCGCGTTTAAGTTAAATCCGTCTTCGCTAAATACTATTTCCGTACTAAATCGCATTTCAAATTACTGGTTCGATTACTTTATGGTAAAAGTCCCGTAAACAACACTACAAATGTTCTAATCGTCATCATTATATTATATTTCAATAAGCACCGTATTGGGGACGGCCTTGGCTATATGGTTAAGCGTAGTGCAAAGAATGCGTGTAGGATATCGCAAAGTCCTTAGCAACGCATTGAGGGTGTCTACCGACGAGGTAGATACAAAACCCAATTTATTTTCTCCCTCTGAAACAAGCTATTTTCCGAAGATCGCTCTTTATTAAATAAAAAAGTTACTGAGAGAAAATAATTGTTTTGTGATCTATGAACGGTTCTGTGTTTACGTGCCCTCCTCATCTTGACCGTCTAATCTTTTAATTTAATTATACACATACAAAGTTACAATTATGAGTTCATATGTATACTACATACTAATACACTTCTGCATGGAAAGCGGATGCTCAGCTGCGAAGGTTATTCATGCAAATATTTCATCTTCAATACTGCGTATCTTAATGAACATAATCTCGTGCGTAAATTTTCGCAACTCTCCGAGTCGCTCGTCTCTCAGAATAATGATCAGCTGTGGGGGTGCGAGGGTTTGTATTACGAGGTCCTTTGTAATCGAGACACGATGTTTATTTTATATTTTTATTTTCGGCGAATATTTAAATAGGAGACCTATCTTGAAGTAAGGAGCAGCGAAAAAGTTAATTTTTTCTTACGTCGCCCGACATTTACCATAATTTCATTTTAATACTACGTAACTATGGTAGAAATACAATTTACTTTGTTTAACAAACAAATACAATTACAATAAGGAAGAGGAAAACAGGGAATTGTAAAGTTTCGACTCTAAATGCTGTGAGCATACCCTTGCCCCGTTTAATAAAATTCATAGAAAGCCATAAAGCTAATTTTGCACTTAAAAAAGTTCATAAGCTCGATTTAAAGAACTCGTGAAAACCATCACGGATCAATTACGCTTTATTTAAAATTCCGCGAAGGTAAAAATCTTAAAGTAGGCGAAATGGAAAATCCGTGTCAGAACTTCAAAGGATTCCGGGAAATACTTTAGGAATGAAAATGGATCGCTTGATATTTTTACTTACGTTTATAAAAAATATGTCGTATGGTGTATATGTCGGACTCTGCGCCAAATGACTTTCTCTACTTATCTACCGCATAACTATTTCAAGGTGGGCTCAAATTTCACTAATACAGAGAACAATTTTAATACATTATTAAAGGAGACACATATATAAAAAGAGTAATAAAATGGATAAAATGTATAAATAAATACAATAAGAAATAGGCATTCGTAAAGTCGTATGTTACGTATTCTTCTTCATCTATGTACCTATTTCTAAATCTCATATTGAACGATGATTTATTACTTGAAGAAACAAAGAATATATAAATTTATATAAATTTCTGAGCTACCTCCAAACTTCACTTTACCTTAACGGGGAAAGAATACCACGAAGGTGTGCCCTTCGTGTAATATACAATAAAATATAAATAAATCAATACTCAATTTTAGTTATTTTTTGTAATAAACTGTTTAATAAACGTTTAGCTAGCTTAATTATTGCTGTGGTATACTCAAATTTTAAACTGTTTAACTTCATCAAAGGCGGGAACTTAACGCGAATTAGTTCAGACATGAGCAGCGTTCTAGGTTCGTTGTGTATGTGTGAGGAGTAGGAGGAGGAGGACGAGGGAGAAAAGGGAGAGAGGGAGCGATCAGGCGTTACTATATCTAACGTAATTCAGGCTCGAGTGTGTTCCGGCGATGCGATAACACCCTTTGCCACAACGACTCTGTTAATATTCCCGACAAACATAACAGGGGTAGTAGTATATACAATACAAGATTTACTTTTTTATTTTATGTATTTTTTACTGCAATTTAAAAAAATAACAGAATCTATTATGTTTATTACGATTAATTAAAAATTACGTGTTTTTTGTTTTACTACTAGTAAATTATTATGATTGTCATAACCAGATACAGATATTCATAAAAGGAAATATCCGGCTTTTACTAACGTAATATCGACGATCGATATGATAATCTTCGGAGGAGGCCAATGTGGCTGATGATGTCGTATTAGGATTATAGTCATAGTATTTTGGTTACGTATACGGCCAAGTTTTATAATAAAACGTGGATTAAAAACGGGGTTACGTTAGTAGATGTTTTTCTGTTTAGGTTAGCGGTAGAAATACAATAATAACTATTGCTGTGTACCGCCGCGGTAATGTAGGTAATTTGGCGTGTTTTGCCAAGCGAGAGCAATTAGAGCTGTCGGTACAATCGTTGGCGGTGAAGATAACAGACGCAAGCAGACTGGAGAGAGGTAGACGGGGGGAGAGGGAAACGTTAGTATAGGTTACACAAGGTAACTTTGCTGTAAATAGGACGATGTGAACGTTGTGATATATGCTTTTAAGCTTTTAACCTTTAAGTCTTGAGTAATCTTTACCATAATGTAAAAATATTCATATGGATAGTAGATGTTTACATCTATCTGGATAGCGGGCATAAGATAGAAACTACAATACTCATATCAATCAGATACTCAAACAGCAATAAAAAGAAGCTAAAGGAAGTAAAAACCGAAATCGGTAGGTCCATAATCAGTAATCTTCTTTCCCTTTTCTCGAAGTTGAGATTTTTTAAATTATTGTGTATTTTATTAACTTATTCTTACTTACTACAGGTACATCAAAATTGGTTAAAAAAATAGAAGAAAGAGTAATCATAAAAATACACAATCAAAGAAAAGAGAAGTCTCGTGAAAGTTCTTTTTAGCAAAAATTTAAGCAGAACAAAATGGCCAAAGAAATCAATATTTACCCTAAAGTTTTATATACAACTACTTTCATATTATTTATAGAAAGTTTAAAAATGTTAGATACCGTCCTAGACTCGAAGCATCGTGTGTCGGGGGTGGGCCACAATTTCATTTCCTTCACTTCCTGTGCAGCTTTCGCAGTGCTCGCTTTTATAATACGTTGTGGTTAAATCGACAAAATCGATACTAAACAAATTTTTTTAAAGACTAAAGATGTATAAAAGCCAAAAACGGTTAATTTGAAACAAAATTAAGAATAAAATTAAAAATTTGTACGACAGTGGCTGGTTACATAGTCGTAGAAGTAACCACCGGTGAAGAATACATGTCTTAAATTGGAATTTTCGCAGTAAACTGGCCGCTAGCTGATATTGGTGATGAATAAGATATTGTAATTAAAATGAGGTGATGTCAACACTCATGCAATGATACTTAAATATATAGCGTGATCGACCGCACTTAAATGAGCTAACGCCATTTCCTTCTGAAATACCTCATCTTAAATTAAATCGTGAAGTAAACTTCAAAGGCGGTGCCACCCTTAGTTATAAATAATTTTTCTTTTCTAAGAAAAAAATGTCCTTGTAAGTGGGAATCATAAATTCAAGATGTCTACTGATAGAAATCCAATAAATTCTCTTTTGATTTTTGGACATTTTGACGAGATTTATTTTATTTTTCGTTTAAAAGATTTTAAAAATACATACCTAAGATCAAATATCTAAAGTGCATTGATTGTATGAAATAATATTTCGAAACCAAGTCAATAGTAGATTTTACAGAAAATTTATAACATGTTTATAACATATAAAGAATATAATTACCAAAATAAAAACCTCTTTGCTAATTCAATTTATTAATAAGCAAACAGAGCTAGCGATGGATATTAACAATAAAAGCAATTAGGAAATATTGATGATGGTCGAAAGTTATACCAGAACAAACTTAAGTTTATGAACAAGCCTTCAAAACTCTCTCCCACAAATTAACGCTGAAGATGAAGGGTAATATTCCATGGATTGTGTGATGCTTATACTAAACAAAAAAGTATTTTAAGGGAATTATAATGCTAACTTTAGCGTCATACATTATATAATACATCAGTTAAAACGTAAATACGAAACTACAACGGAATGTGCGATGCCAAAACTAATACAAAACGGAGTATTTATTCAGCTCGTATAAACAGAGTGAAATTACAAAGAAAAAAAAATAGTAAACCGAAAATGACAGGATTACGATTAAAAACTAAAAAGGTATGGTATATATAAAACATTACTAAGCTCATCTAACTATTAGCAATAGACATGAAAACTAACAAAGATTATCTATGTTACAACTATGCCTAGTCTCTAAGAGATTTTAAAAAGAACTTAAAAAGAAAAAACTTGTACATGCTCCTCGACAAGTAGATATTCTCGTAGCTTCAGAAATTAAAACAGGATTTATTAAAAAAAACTCTTGAAATAAAAATACAGTCTAAAAGTTATATTTTGTCACTTACAGAAGCACTGGCCTTCTAAGCAGAAGATGAAAACTATTTTTTTAATTGAATAAAATTAAAAACAAAATCCAAAATCTCCGACTAATAAAAGCAAACGTTCACACAAATAATAAAAACAATTATAAATCACCCAGCAGTAAAAAGAAACCAGTCGTAGATATAATACATAACAGAAACAATCTTCATATATATCTTAACGAAGCTAGCGTAGGTGGTGAAGTGAAGTAAAATGTAAAAAGAGGATCTCCACCTACGTGTTCAAAGGAACTTATAACACCTTAAGGGGATCATTAAAATTCCGAGAGCTCTACGAGCCTCTCCCCCCCCCCATTACACAGTACTCCAGTGTCACTCATTTCCATCCTTAATTAAACCTGGCCAGAATGTAACGAAAAAGTTAATATGTACGTGGGGGTTCAACGGCTCAAAATTAAAGAAATCTAGGAGAAAAAAATAAAATAATCTCGAGCAACAATAGACGTCTTAAGTCACCATGTCAATTAACAAATATAATTGATCCAAAACCAAAAATTTGATTTCTTCTTTAACCTGTATCTAAAAGAATAAGATTACATCTATTTGACATGGACATCTGAACAAGAAATTGTAGTTTTGTGTTTGTCGAGTAGCACGGAGGTTATTTCCAAGATCCAAAGTTGATTCACCCTCTTCTAATATAAATAGCTTTCGCTCTTGTCAATAGAGAATTCGCCATTATTTCTTTTTTTATTGCCAGACCCTCTTTATATTTGGTTGATATAACTTTTTCTGGCATAACTGCTTACTTCGAATTCTTGATGTTTTTATTAAAAAAGTTTGTCAACGTATATTTGTTGTTAAATAAATAGAAAAGAACAGTATTTTATTAAAATTGTAATATTCTGTCTGCCCGGAGACATGCCGAAGGCAGAGAGAGCTATGTGGAGTCAGCTGATTGACACTTCAGTGAAGTTATTTCTTTATATATACGTCCTTTAGTAATGAAACGTACGAAAAAGAAGATTAATTTATAGATACAGAGCGATTAAAGACAACATTTTCGGTATTCGTGTTTGGCTTAAATTATTGTTCCGAATTATATAAAAAAATATATGATCAGTAAAAAAAATGCCAGAATTAAGGCTAAAATGTTTGAATACGCTGGAACAGCTAAGCTTTATAATTTTTTTATATGGTTTTTAAATCTCGTCCTTCTAATGTTACCACGGATTAAATGGAATTAAGAAGCCAAAACCAAAATTACCCTAATGCACAATGAAAACATACAACTATATTAACATTATTGAAAAAGGTTCAGTTCATTTCTACAATGAATTAATTACATTAATGGTTTTGATGTAAGTGTTCCCTCCCCCCCTCCTTATCACTTTAGTTTAATCTCTTAATTCTACCAGAGCATTAGCAATAGTCTCATGCAATTGACTTTTTTTGTATCATTGGAAATTTTTAAAACATTTAAGAACACTGTTTATAAGAGAAGTCGGGGTTTATACCAACTAATACTTCCTCGGAGGTGATCCTTAGTACACTGCGGAAGTTCCCGGGATCTCCTACGTTACTCAACGCTGCCTCCCTACACAGCTCCTAAGCACGTCCCAGGAACAGCTGTTACTCTGCCCAGCACCCCCAGTGGGCTACGATAACATACGAGACCACTTCGTACTTTTCGTCCGCACCCAGATCACTTAATGGATAGTGAGGGCGCCCTTAACGCCCGTGACGCCCAAAACCCGAAGAACTCTTTTAGTCGCGTTCTACGATAGACAAGGCTTACCTTTTAGCCCGAGATTACAGAGCCAGGGCATGAGACCTAAGAAAATATTCAATCACTAACAATAAATCATACACTTATTTGGGCAGCCACCTCTACCTAATAAAAGGTAATTGCAGCAAGTGGACAGTAGACGACCTGGCTTTCAATGTATTTACAGTATGATCGCTAAAAGATCGTAAATGTGCAAAACTATGATGAGAAAAAACATAAAGGTAAGAATACCTATTTTTGCCTTGGAGGCGGATAAAGACCAGTAATGATAAGCTAAAACCCCTAAGTAGATATTAACGCAGAACAGAGGCTTGCGAAGGACTACGTATTATTATATTAAACTTTGTTCAACAACACGGGTGCTTGGCAACTAGACGTTATAGAAATATATGCGTGTCTTATATAAAGCATTGTGACGGATTTATTAATCAATAACCTGTGATTATTTGTATTTATAGTTGTTTGTGAAACAAATATAATAGCGTTAAAAAATGTAATGTTCAGTTGTATAAATATTATTGTACTACGTGGACAAATAAACTTATTTATCTATCTATCTATCATTTACATTGACTCTAAAAGCACATCCATATGATTGTTTGCCACCTTAGTGGTATAAAAAAAACTGCTTGCGACCGTAAACTTATTAGGAAAAGGCGGAGTGAAATATTCTCTTTATTGTCTTATTTCTTAAAATTGTTAATTGGCGTTTTTTATCATGTTGTATTTTATTACTTTAGTTTAGCTATAATGGTCTAACATTTGAGCCTATTTTCGCATGATGTTAAGTTATAAAGCCGTAAATATTTAAAGAATTTTTCAGAATACTCTGGCGATTCTATTACAGCAACAGATTTACAAGAAGAGTGTAGCCAATCACAAATTACAAGGCATAAAAATGGTCCTTCGTGTTACATTACAAGCGGTTATTTTATATGCCATGGATGCCGTTAAAAGAATTTGCTATTAAATCAGAGAAATATAATTTCACCAACAAAAACTTCATTCTGTTTAAGAAGGGGCCTTGAATTTATTTTATGACTTTTTTTCTATCACCTCGTAATCTTTTTTCTGAAGAGAGAGACAAAAATTTAAGCTAAAACTCATTTAAGTAAGATCTAGGTGCTGTTTTTTTTGAGGCTTTGAGTTAGAAACAGTACAACGTGTTCGATAGTCGCAAACTAGTCAGTCTGCTATTTGTATAGTAACTCCTAATATAATAACTAATACCTAAATTTTAGCGTGTAAGCCGCTAAGTTGTAAAATCTAAATGTAATTAATAATTCTCACACCCTTCGGGGGCTCGTGAACCAACCATTAACTCATTTATAAATCGACAAAGTTGTCCCTACCACGGACCCAGGTGCCACACAACTGATGCCTACTTTAGAACTTCCATTAACTGTAATCTGGGCACGGAAAACGTTTAAAAGTTAGAAAGTACATATATTATTTTATAAAGGTGTTTTGTTTTTACAATTTTTAACATTTAGGAGCGCCGCAGAATATAACTTTGTACACCATTTCTTCGTACGTATATGCGTCACCTCGAAGAAAGACCAAAACCTTTGGATGCTTAGGATCAGAATAAAAAACGGCAGTGCTTTTTGTTAAGCTTGAAAATTGTGAGTTACAAGCCTAATGAACTTTGCCATCCTTCTCTTACATCCGCAGAGATGGAAGTCTCGACAATAAACTATCAGGTAAAAATTCTATTACAGAACCCATTCCCAAAGAAAATGCTCTTTTCTGTCATCTTGTTATAAAATCTCTACACGAATTCATTCATTAAACATACAACTAATTTTCTGCTGCTAGTTATTCCTTATTCAGTCATGAGCTTTGTAATAGTTACGCACCAACTGGAAAACGAGGAGATGTAGTGCCCTCCAGAACTCAATGACCCCTCCTGGGAGGTGTTGCGGGTCCTTTGCAAGTGCAGCTACGCGTTGCGACCCAATTAATTCTTTTACTTCAACTTATACACTTGTTATTTGTACTTGTTTAACCGTTGTAGGAATTTTTCACGATTTTATTCTCAAAGCTTTCCAGTTAATTAATAAATTTACACATATATATCATCACCCCTAAAAAATTTGTGAGTTGAACATTCGGTAAGAAATATTTGTCCTCTAATAGATGAAATAGTTTGACTTTGCATTTCTGTGATGATATTCATGTTTGTTTATTCTTTAAATTATCGATTAAATCTTTAAATAACATTATATGTTTTATTAAAGGATTTATGGAGTTTAGGAATTAAATTACAGTACAATTAGATTCCGAGCTGCGACTCTGGAAACAATTTTATATCTTCGACCTCATAAAATAACCTTTTGCTCTACCACTTTATATTTCAGACTCATCTTGTGAAACCTCTGTTACTATAAATAATGATCCCTGAGAACGACTTTTAACTCTCAACTACCGCCGTGAGCTTACGAGATATATTTTTCAAATATTATTAAAGTAACACTTGATTCTTTTACTATAATAATGATGTAATAGTTGACTAAAACTTTATAAATTGCAATGAATACAAAATATTTTCTCTTTTGTAGCTACAAGCTGTATTATCTAAATCACTCCCGGAGAAAGATAAATAAATTTGTAATAATCGTCTGGGAGATCAAATGAGTTTTTTTGAATCTTGTGGATTCAACCACTATCGAAGGTGGATTTAGTTCTACAAAGCCATATGAGCACAGCTTTCGCCATGTAATCGATACACCTGGTCAAAACAATAAGTCTACAAGTTTTATCAGCATTTCAAATTTCCTTCCCCTTTATTAACTTATCTACAAAGTGCCTTCCTTATCTCTGTACTGTATTTCGGTGAAAAGAGCAATAAAATTTGTCATTATTAATTTTTGTATGTCTTTCAAGAATATTTTGGAGAGTTATTGTAACATTTCCTTGCAATAATTTGTTAAAACTATAGTTTTTACATATCGAAAACATAAATCTTAATTAATTCGTAGTGTAACAGTCATTATTAATATCATTTTAAAAAGATTGTTGCAAAGTTTATTGCATTGTTTCATCTCAGAGAGTCGAAATTGGAAGTGGTGATAGACTCTGATTAATTGACGTTCAACAAGTATTTTTTCATAAACTATTTTAAGTAAATAAATTTTACTTTTATGTATTAAATGTACGTGTTTAGGAGCCAAGAGTTTAAACTAGGTTCGGCTGTACTTTGAATCTCTTGACTCTCTTTTAGTATGTGGGAAAGGTATAATGAGTGAGTTTGATATCTATCGAAATAATCAAGATGGAAAACGTTTCTACATTTAAAAATAACAAGGTATTATAATTGTTACTAGTTATGTTTAGATAGATGCATTCTCCGGTGATTCCAGGGATAAATGAACTATCTTTATGAATACAAAACGTTAGCTATATTTTGATCTAAATGGAAATAGATTTCGGATTTTGCATTGAACAGATCGGATTCCGGATAGCCGCAGTGATGGGAATGTAATAAACATGAAACAACGCTCTACCGATACTACTTCAAATTATTCCCTTCTAACATTTGCCACAAATTTATCGAATATTCGGTGAACGTTTGTGGTAATTTCGCTGTTATATACTCTGTAATAGTTCTACAGGCTTTATTTTATATTAGGTTATACACAGAATTCTTTCTGTCAGTCTACATTTGTATATCACCACGCAAATAAACTAATAAAAGGAGAACTTTTAGGACAACAAAAATTTACATTATTTTTTAATAAGTATGTATTGGCGTACATAACGTGGCTTTATTATAATTTTTAATAAAACCCAAAAGTTTTCTTCTTGTTATTTGTTGCTATTTTCTTAATGTTACAGTTTTAAATTGTTTTTTATTTCTTTTTTAAGAATATTCTAAAACTAAAACGGCGTCAATATATATAACCTCTTTTGTAACCTATGGTCGGATGCTTTGTAGGCCGAAACATCGTATTTTGTAAATTAATCGTTTAAGTAAATGTTTTGATATTAAAAACAGATACTTGGGTTATATTTATTTGTGCAAATAATACCAATCGATGAAGATCGATCGATGAAGTGGGTAACCTTCATAAATTACAAACCCTGCCCGTAACATACAAACTATGCATAATTTTCCTATAAAACATTTAACATTGCGTTTGATATATAAAGACGGAGGTAATACCTCCTGTTATATAACAGTAATATATAGATCAAGGCACGTCCACCATTTTTGTACAACTAAAAGTCATCTTAAATATGTATATTGTCATAGGTTAACGCTCTTTCGTTTTAACACTAGCTGATATTAAATATTGGTAATATTCAAACATCAGGAACTGCACGATCATTTTAATGTTTACTCTTATGTTTATGGTTTCAGTACTGTAAACACTCGTTTATACTCTTAACAATATCCAGCTAAAATTGGCCAAAACCTAAAAACTGCATATAAATATCATCACATCAAAATTCGTAGAGCGTGAGCTGCTTAGTTCCAAATTTTGTCATCAAATACCGCCTACAATTCTCTCAAACAAAATACATTTTTGAACACGCGTAATGTTATAAAGTCGACTTACGAAAACGTAAATTGAAAAAGTTGTATAACTTCTCTTAAGAGTCACTTCTGTTGTTGCTTATGCTTACACATAACCAACTTTATTGGAATCTCGTTAATTGAATATATCATAATATATTGTCAATATCCTCTAACGTAGAGTAAACCTCCCCGACAAACGTACTACCTTAACACAAATAAAATAAAAAACCAAACGGTAACAGCTGTCTTTATGACGATCGTGTTAACTATACATCTCGTACTGGCATGAATTCTATTTGAAGTCAGTTTGAACTTCCTTGATGAAATCGTAATGTTCGAAAAACAGCAGTCCTGTGAACCTGTGTCGTTAAACAACCAGGACTTGAATTTTGGGTAAACTTTGACTATCTCCTTGCGAGAGACTGTCCTGGGTTTCAGTTTTGTCTTGATAGAATAGTAACCATAGCATTAATTTATATAGTATTTATTATTCCTCTTCTTAATCGTTGTATTTTTGACAGACCGGTCGAGATCATCAAGTAGTTGCAATGATTCACTACACTTGGTATCTCCAGTCTTCCCTGATTGTTGACTTTTTCTCACATTCTTGAAAAAGGACGCACCATCTCATAGGTACTACGCCTCGAACTCTAATGCCTTCTGTCTTTCCTTGCACTACTACTTGCTCTATGAACATATTATTGCGTTACACACATAACCAAAATATAAAATATTTAGCAGTATATAAATTTTACAGCGTAAGGTTTAGGAGAACACTGTAGCTATTGAAATTGAGAACAAAATTAAATCTGCAATATTTTAGAACAACAAGTAAAATATACTTGGTTATCTACCGCCTACTGAAAGCCTGTCTCTCCTGTCTGTAGTATAGAAACATGTTAAGTGAAAGGATATCTTTATCTAACATTGAGACCTAATATACAGAGTGGTGGTATTAAGGTTACCTAACGTAAACGTTATTACCTGCACCGTGAGCTTTTAACGCAGATGTAAACCCATTACAGGTCCTATAAATAATAAATACGACCTACTTAATACACAGCCATTATACACAAAGCCTTTCGCACGATGGAGCTGGAGTAGAAAGGGTCCGTGCTCAGAAATAAATGTATGGGGGGCCGGGGAAATAATGTGGCAATCGCCCGGACCCCTAAGCCATGACGAAGGGGCGACTGTGAAACAAATGTTACGTAAAACTATATATTTCCCATCTATATCTTTAACGTTGATTTCAGTCTAAATTTATTAATGTTAAAATAAATCAAGTTTAGAACTTCATATTTCCGTATCTACTATACAACATACAAGATGATGTTGGTTTTCTATCTCCCTCTCTCTCTGTCATAGGAAAACCTGAGAACTGAGATCTCGATCCTACAACACACAAACATGTAAAATTTAAGACTTACGCACATGAGTTTTTGTCCCGAGTATATTTATATAGTAAAATGTTTGATGTCTGTTAGTTTTTCATAGTGTAGTAACATTTATTCAACTGAGCGACGAGAGGAACAGACCGTTCTTTTAATGGAAAGGAACAAGCCATCCCATAAGAAGGTGGCGCTAATTTTGTGATAATATTGCACGATAAGATCTAAAGCTTCCTCACCACCGTAAATTCAGTAATTACAAATACTTTTTCAATTGGAAGACTGACATTTTCAAACAACTGTTTGTCGGCGGAAATAGGCTGTTCAGTGGTACTTACATAGTCGGTCTAAGACGGCAGATGATTACTGTAATCAGTACCAAAATCAGCATATATTTTTCAAAAATCAATAGTTATTTAACAATTGTTCGGCGGGAGCTTATGGAATTGGTGTACTAGTTTAAACCTGATCGATGCAGAGTAACAACATTAATTGCATCGAAGCCGAGGCCGCTTGCGATCCAATTGGATTTGTATTGCAAATAGAACCGCTTCCCGTTCAGGATTGCTTTAATGCGCTTTACACAATTATATTTTAATCAATGTTTATTAGATCACATTATAAACAACCAGTGAACTGTGAGTACGCTAGATATGATACATTACTACAGCTAACTACTCTTACATTATTAATCCAACACTAATACTGTCTCCCGGTTGCTAAACATATAAGATTGATGATATTCTGGGCGAGCACGATTCACCATCAACGGCCACATCGTCATTTAATACCATGTGAAATTGAGAAGAACAAGTGTCAGGCCATTAGAAATAAAAAAAATCTTACTGTGCCTGTAAACTTTGTACATAGCTTTCTTAACTGCCTAAAATGGACTTTTACCTAATAAATCAGAAGACAGCAATGCTATTTTGGCAGTAGATAATAAATAGGAGGGTTTTACAAAATCAGATGGATTTTAAAAGACTAAGGACCATGTTACAAGGCTTGCGATTTCGAGCTGATCTTGGAAGGCATCCAATACGCATAAAGCAGTATTGTTATTATCATCACTTATAATCATAATGCAGATATATTTGCTACAATAATTCTTGACCACAGATATACATATGCTTGTTTAGGCCGCTTTTAAGAGTTGTAATCTTAATTTTCTTTCCTAACTACTGACTATGAATATTAGCTTTTTTTAATAAAAAAAATGATTCATCTAGTATTTAGATTAAAGACTTTTATGAAAAATTATAACCAAACCGCTTGGCGTTGAGGTTATAATTTTTCTCTGTCACTGCTATCAGGGCTATTTATCACGCAAAAGGCACTTTAATACACAGACAGGGCAGTCGATGGCAGAACAAGATAACTTACTCAGTTGTAGTACATGAAACAAAACTTCACGTAATTTACCTTCATGTTAATAAAATTGTAATATCTTTTATAATATCAAAATAAAGGAAAATTATTTTTCGCTTTACTGTACAACACACAAATTATTTGCCGATTTGTGCTACCTTACCACACTTTATCTTCACACATATATATGAATAAAATATTGAAACAGATTTAAAACGAAATTAATGCGAAATTCCTTCAATTTCCAATTTTATTATGAAATAATTGTTACCACAAAAAAGCTTACTTTAATTAAATGCAGTATTAAAAAAATAGAAATAGCTATTTCATATTTTCTTGAAGTTTCTCAATAAAATTTCAGTAAGAATTTCATAGTAAATTCCACAAAGGAGTAAAGAATTGAACGTTGCCGCTACTCGCAGCCGGATGCAGCGACTGGAATTTACAAGCAGGCATCTTAGGTATTTGACGTAAATTCACGGCTGTCTGCAGTCAAACATATTACAATATATTTTGTATAACAAACTAAAAAATCTTTAATTCCTTGCAAACTTTAATGTGTACGCAACGAGGTTGATAAGGTTAACAGTTTTTACTGATATAAAATACATTTATCCGGTGAAGAAAAAGTAACATGAACATGTTCGAAAAATTGTTTTTGTGGACATGCACTTCAACTTGCACTTGGCTAAAATAATGGATAAGTGACATAGACTGATGTTGAGAGAAGCGTTATATTACATCTCACGAGATTCTTAGTTGATTTTTGAGTTAATAATGAGGACAATAGATAACTATTTGTTAAAATGATCTGCATTAGTCAAGAGACGACCACTACGGGACATAGGCCTCCCTCGACAGGGAGAGGATTCAGTCCGTCATCCACCACGTTGACCCAATGCCCGTTGGTGGGGAGCGAGAACCTCCTTTGTTGATTACCAGGGAGCTCCGCGAACAGATGAGGTTGGCTTGGGTCCCGTGAGTCGTTGTGTGACCCCTTACACCCCCTTTATTTTATATTATATTTGTTAAAATTATACAAAGAGTTTAAGTGAAGATTTATCATTACTAACCGCAACAGTTAAAGAAACTAGACAAAGCAATATCATTTATATTGCTGGTACTTTCTAGAAACGGTATAACATTTAACGACAGAGAGCGCTCCGTGAAATAGAAGCGCGCTTTACTTCGAAACCGTAAAATAAAAATGTATGACCCCCACCCCATAAAGAATTTTTATTGTAAAATTTTTACTGCTAACAGAGATTTTATGGTTAATAAAACGGTAATTTGTGCCTTATAAAGTTAATTATTATGCAACATAGTTTAATTAATTACTGTTGTCGACTTTGCTTTCTTCGCCTACAGACGTAAGATGTTCATTACACCAATAACAATAACAAAACTGGCAATTAAAATATAGTACTGTTTCCACAGTACTGTTTGGCCGTAGAAATAGGAACTGCGGGTGTATTTATCTAGACAGTCACAATCGGCAGAAATCTACGACTAACAAAATTCCTAGAGTAGAATAAAATACTTAAATTGTTTGTATAAACAAACAGCTGACTCCCACACAATAAGACCAAAACATTTCAATAATTGAAAATGTTTCTCTACAAACCGAATAAGTCTTTGTAACGTTAATGTAATTATTTTCAGTCCGGCGAACATTCTCCTGAGCGTTTAATTAAATTTGCATTTCCCTCTTATTTCTTAGATTAAATCCATTTGAACGGTTCTTTAAATCGTCCACTTGATGGCTTCATCAGTTCTCTCCGCATCCACTTCAGAGGAAATGATCGAACGTACTTAGTAAACGTTTCCTTACTATACAGTGTATTTATATACACTGTATTCCAAAAAGGCGCCACGTTTTTAAGAGTAAGCATATAATTTACAATCAGGAGACAATTTTCATAGTAAATTTGCTGCCATATTGGGCATTGACTAATAATTTTCTCGACCCTTAATTCGATCTTTATAAAAATTGGGTGTAACTAAGTGATGACTTGAATCGTATTTCTCAAATCTAACGGTCGTCAACACCTCCATCGATTAATATTCTACTTGAGATATTGTGACATCTTCTACTATTTTCGATACCTCAGGTTCATAGACTGTGAAGTATTTGCCAGTAACCACTAGTTTTTCAATATTATCTCATTCCTTCCTTGCTTTGTGCCAACAATACTCTAGGAAATGCGTGAGGCAGTTGTTAGAAAGCATCATTTTTATTTTAAGCTTATGTTAAGAATAACTAATTTTAGATTGTATAAAATATATTTGCGTTAGCAATATTGTTATATACCACCATTTAACTCTGATTTTTTGTTATCATCAATTTTTTACAGATTTATTGTTGTATGATGACTTTTTTTATAAAAATACCTGTCGTAATATCATACCGTAACTGAAATAAAATACGGACATAAATTCTGTTATTAATACTCGAAATATATAACGAGCGGAATTTCGACAAAATTTTCAACAAACTTTCAAACTTTTCGCGAATCACCGGTGGGACCCGGAAAGCTTTGTTGATCGCCCTACTTAGTATTACAAAGGATTCCTTGTTTATTTAAAACGGACCTTTTCCTATTCTCTGCGAAATAGATACGATTTTGGGGTAACAAAATACATTCTATAAACAAATCACAACTGTCTACATTGTAATTGTTTTATTTATTTATAAATATATATAAGAACATTGCTGTCAATATATGGGAGCCGAGAGTATTCTTCATTATATTGTACTTATTGCATTGAGAAATTATACTGTACTTACCAACAAAAGTTAAACTGTTTTTTTGTTTATATTATTCCCTCCGTCGTTGCGTCATAAACAAAAAAGAACAGTAATTACGAAAGGACGACCTACGAAAAAACACTGAATCAGTAGCAGCAGCCGTTTTAATCACGGAGGAAATTTCTATTTAACTTTTTTCTTCCTTTTCGGATTAAAATATCTTGATACTAAATAAACAGCTACCAACATTTGTTTTAATTAAAATAACGACTTTGTAGATGAATTGTATAGTTTTTATTCATAGTAGTAAGAGTAAATGGCACTATATACCCTACAGAGCAGAAAAAGAATGAATAAAAAGAAATAAAATAGTTGCTTACCACGGTCATTAAGAGAGTTATTAATATTATAATTAAGCCAACTATGTTTCCTAGAAGAAACAGTTTTTCTTATTATTTATCAATTTAGTTACCATTTTGTTTAGGTAAGAATCTCTTTTCAGTTGAAGACCTTTTTCAGCTTATTCAATTTCTTTCTCATTTTTGCTTTTTCATCCGATCATTTTTAAGTACCTCTATTATATGTCAGGCCCATCTTTTCCTTAAGCGTCCTCTTCCTCCTATTTTCTTTCGGTTCCTCCAACATACACGGTACATTCTTTCAAAAACCCGAAACTTTCCAATGTAACGTTTATTCGGCGGTTAACTTCATTATTTAAGGTAAATAGGGTTTGATAAAACACATTACCTATTAAACTACACAACAAGTGGTCCTGGAATCAAATAAGATATCTATCTGTTACTTTGCCTATCGCAGAGACTGCCGAGGTAGCACTATGAATATGTTAGAAGTGATATATACCCGTTCTAACATATACAGCAGTTTATTAAAAAAATCATCGCTTGTATGTAAAACTGCTTATCTCTTTTTTAACACGAAAACCGGAATAAACTGTAGACAGTAATTAAGCTCCATTGAATTACTTTCCTTCAGGGAAATCCTTTTGAACAAGTCTAGACTTGTAGAATAAACTGGCTAATAGATCTGCGGCGAGACCGCGCCTGTCACATTTCACCGCTTCCTTTCACTTTAGCCACGGTATTCCGTGAACGCTATTTACTGCTTAATTTGCTGTAAAATATCATAACAGAAAGTTTTAAATAAAGTTATCATAAAAAGTTTAACAAAACTAAATTCTGTAACTCTATTTGATTATGCCGACGTCTGCTTCACTGATGCATCTTTTTATCTTCAAAGTAAACTGGTCCGTGTTCTTAATAACTGTGTACATTTAATTTCCGGACTACGCAAGTACGACCACATATCTTCTTTTAGCTCTCAACTCAATTGGTTACCACTCTTCTCTCGTAGATTGTTTAGGACACTACGTACTTTGTTTTCAATTCTATTCCTTATTCGTATGGTATATTTTATTAACCTATTGACCTTTCTCACAGTATATGTCCTTATTATGTTTGTATGCACCAATTCAATGCATTTAAAATAGTATAACATATTTATTAATCATACCAAAATTTATAATTGTTTGTTAGTTTTTAACACGCTACTGTACTCCTACTTAAGTTCTCTGCTGAATCCTATGGTAGTCTTGGAAGAATGCCTTTTGACATTAAGCCTGCCTTTTTGTACCTCTATGTGTGCAAGTAAAGATTTAAAATACAAAGTCAAACGGGTTATTTAGCTGGTTGATTTAACTAATTATCGCTCAGACATTTCAAGTGCTTTAGAGCAAGCAGTTAAGGCCATAAAATTAATGTGATGACCATACTTAACAAGAGAATAAGTTTTAATCCATTGTGCATATTATTGAAAGAAAAATATTTTACTCAATACTATCTTCAAATGTGAATAACAAATAAACTGTTATACAGAATATTAGGTTAAAAAACAAATATTACTTTATACATCAACTATTTAATCTAAATATAGAGCAGAGATAGTAGAGACTTTTCAAGTATAGACTAAGCATCTAAGTTACAACTAGTAGTGAAGCAAAAGCGTGAGTTTAGAGAACTTCCTGCAGCGAACTAATAAACTACTTCGTAACTAATTCATTTACGTAAATAATCACAATGTGTTTTCACAAAGGGTACAGAAAAACAAAATCATTCAATTTATGTTATAATTTAATTAAAATTTTCTCAAAGTGACGAGTGTGTTATTCAATCGAATTCCTCAATGTAAAAAAAAATTGTCTACATTTAGACCACCAGATTGACAGCCGGGATATCACATGATACTAGATGCACACTGCTAGACATGAGTCTCTTAAAGATCTTCACACTGATGATCTAGCGAAGGTCTGGTCTAGTGAAATACTTATACACAAGCAATGAGCTTATTATATACCTCTTTTTTTCAGTCAACGTTTAAATAGAACGTTTACTGCGGTTCTGTATTAGTTGTTCGTGTAAATATTTTATATATGAAAACAGTTATTTTTATTAAAATTTAGTTATCTAAATTAGCTCTTTCCACAAAGATACATGATATTTAAAAATAGGGATTACTTATTTTTTCTTAAGCACACATGTTGAGGTGTACGCTAAAATTTATACTTTTCAAGCACTTTTAACATTTACTAACCATAAAAGGTAACAAGCAGTTGCAAAATACAGAAATTGTGTACTGCTATTTATTATTAATACATTTCTTTGTGCTTTCATTATAACGTTCTTATGAATTAACAAGTTTCAGGGAGACCATTAAAGGCATCCGAGAATACAGAAGCATTAACTTACAGCACTTTCCCGACTAATAAATTAGTTTGTTTCATAAGTGCGACAAACTTGAAAGCTAATTAAATATACACTGCCGGCAAGTAAATTAATTTACTATCATCGTACGCGACTTCAGCTTTATTGTTTATAACCGGAAACTCTGAGCGAGCTTTCTCATATTATCATTGGTTAGTTTGCCGAACATACCTTATGTTATGACATAGATATTGAAGATGCTAACATACCTTCAATTTAGATCCCTATTTACATAATCTGTCCTACAATCAAATCCTAGTTTGTATCTTAAATAAAAAAAATGGTAAATTCGTTATTCTTGGATAATTTTTAGGTGGAACTTATATAAACTGGTGAATGTCTTTACAAAATAGATACAATAGACCACGAAGAACATTTTATAATTACTGGTAAACCCAAACATGAAATTAAAATAAATTTACTAAGAACTAATAGTCCATCAGATATATTCTTTAAAAGAAGAATTAAAAGGATCAACCTTTTTGATTACCAACGCTTTCTGGGACATATTTTTCATTTGTAATGAGACTATAAATTGTGTACAGACGTTAACGTTGAGCATTTTGTGCAGTAAATCCACGTAGGAACGTAGGAATCAGCTTTATCTTACAGATACGTATTAAATGTAAGCGTAGAGCACATTACTCTCAATTCGCCGGCATTAGCATAAATCCGAGGGTATACGAAGCCATCAATGTATATCACGCCACGAAGCGACGGATAGCGACTGCATACTGCTGTTCCGCATTTACATCGATTTTCTCAGGGTTATCATTTCGTATCTATATAAAATTCAATAAATCATAATGAAAACGGTTTATAAGACAATACCGAAGCAAGGAGGAGAAGAAGGAGACCTTCACTTGATGGTAAGTGATACGCCTACACTATTGGACGCGGATACAGGAGCTGAGTAGTATCTACCTAGACGGTCTCCGGAAAAGTTTACCACCCGTATTATTGCTTCCAATTTGTTTCAAAGAATAATGAAATACGCTATACTATCATCGCTGTGTTTATCAGCAAGTATCAAGTTGTAATTCATAGTAGACGAGTAGTTTCTCTATATATTTTCTGTGGATTTCTCTCGCACTACAATTTCATTTACCGCAGTTTGTTAATGTTACAGTTAGCGAAACAGAAGCCGTGTTAGTTTCATGTATGTAATTAAATTTAAAGTAACATTTACAATAGTTCTTACAGAAAGACTTAAAACAGAAGTATTTTATAAATGGAAATTTTATGTTGTTGCAGGCTTGGATTTCAATGAAATAGAATTTTCCATCTACGTGGGCCGGTGGACGGACTGCACTACAACTATTGAAGGAGAAAACGATCGCACGATTGAAAGGTATATGGTTTATTAATAATTTTTGGTCACTAAGAACTCTATTACCTAACACATAATGCAATGTTACTACAAATAGCGTTATTACAACAAAACGATGCAGCAGGTCTCTATTAAACTGTATTATCATGTTCCTATACCATCAATCTACTTGATCACAATGTTACAATTGATGTTTAAATTATACACATTATACAATTTTACCACGCTTTCGTTTGGATACAGATACAATGCTCGTATTGAGGAAGACTCCTTGGTGCATACTCCGCGTCTCGGTTTACAAAGACGTCAAGTACAATGCAGAAGAAAAGATGGTCAGTTCGTCGAAGCAATGTGAGTTATTCTTTTTCATAAGGTCTTCATGTTCGTCAATTCCTCAATGCCGCTTTTTAATAAATTGTTGTAAGCAATGTAAAAGTGGCTGCGGTTCAACAAACCTTGTTAATATGTGATAAAGAAGAAACTTTCTAACCTAGGCGTGTAGTAAAAAGGGAATAATTTTAGAGAAAGGGCTGCAGCTTTTCCTGTCTTTTACTGTCTTTTCTTGTCTTTGCCATTTTGCAAGCGGTCATGCTCATGTTTAGTAGCAAAAATGAATAACGATGATGAAATAAAAACTGTCTAGAACAGCTGTCTTCACATCATAGCAAGGTTTATTCCTAAACTGATCTCTAACCTTTGTGTCAATACAGGTACTGTGGAAACGCACTCTCTCATGTAGGCACTACCCGCGTGTGTGTGTTACGTGAAGATTGCTCTCTTGCTGAGTGGTTGCCATGGCGACCGCGCTCTGACGGTGCCCTCGTCCGCACCAGAAGACTGCGACGACTGGCCCAAGGTGTGTTCTAGTTCCTGTTAAATTTTGTTACCTTAGTATGGCTATTGTTGGTACCTAACTAGGGTCTCTAGACTCTTTTCCTTTTTTCACAGGTCTAAAAGGAATATAAAGTCGTGATGAATGTTTGACGGATACTTTATTGTGACATTTCATCAGCTGTTAATCAATTGGAATAGATCTTACTCTGGACTATTCACTACTTTCAATTGTAGGTGGAGGGAAAGAATGCGACGTTGTCGAGGAAGTACGTCCTGCCGCATTGGAAGCCAGCGCCCACTGGACGCCTGGACCTTGGGGCCGATGCCGAGTCGCTATCTCTCTGCCCGCTACTCTACCTCCTTGTAAGTTCCTTCCAGCGATATAAATGTTTAAAATTCTCGTTGTGAATTTGTTCTTAGTACTATACCTTATAACCATCTAAAACTATATTAAATTTATTTTCTAGTGCAAGCAAATCTTTAATCTATTTGATCATGTGAAAATTATATTGCTTACATAAGTCGACGTACGACGGACATGATTCATATTGTATGCGTTGGATATATGTACATTTATTCTGCAAATTTTCAGCGGATGACGATGATGATGCTGATGACAGCGACGCATTGTATGATGAAGATGACGAAGCGGACGAGTTAGATAAATTGAGTCCTGACGCCAGCTGTGGTGGAGGAGTGCAGCGGCGTGACGTCACATGCGTCCGCGCAGACGGCAGGTCGCTCCATCCGGCACAGTGCGCCCACGCTCTTATGCCTACTCTTGTGCAACCTTGCGAGGTAACAAAATGTTTCTAGTGTATATGTATGAGTCGTTTAACTTCTCGCCCCTCAACTTGAATGTTAACGAGAATTTCCGATTCTTTCCTACAAACTGATCCGTTTCTTATTGTTTCAAAATAAATACCCTTATAACCTTTCTTAAGCGTTATGCGTGCTATTAAATATAAAAATAATTTCCGACTGGCCATTTCAAAGTCTATCTTTGAATATAAACAAACATTTTCGCTTTATTAATATATATTATTATAAATTTAGACTCAGAATATTAAATGAGAATGGAAACAATGTCTATAAAAAAAGAGACCATGGCCGGCTCTTCAAAGGCGTTTCTTTTCTAATTCTATAATCATATTAAATATTAATAATAAAATGGCATTAAAAACTTAATTTGTTCAAAATATTTTTTCTAAATTCCCTTGTTTATTGGTTGCTGCAGTTTAACCAAAGAGTAGTCATTACCGTGTTTCGGTTTGATGGATGTTGTAGCTAGTAAAATTACTAAGGAACAGAGATTTAACTTGAAGCGACGGCTACAATATAGTTCAATTTTATAAACACCATAGTTTCATTAGTTTAACTAGACCCAAAATGTAATGAGCACGCGTATTACTTAGAATCAGGTGAAGTAGTTCCTCGTATATTCTGTTCCATGAATAAAATCATTATTTCCAACAAAGCTGACTTATAACTACAATCTCTTGGAATTCTATAGTTAAGACTAATAATTATCTTCAAATCCAGGTACCGTGTCCACGTGACTGCGAGGTGGGCGAGTGGGGAGAATGGGGCGCATGCCAACCCCTCGATGGATGCCCTCTTTACCCCGTACAAGAACTAACTGCAACTGGTAAAGACTTTTTAACATTATTCTTACTGTTCCGATTGATGAAACCGGGGTATTCTCCCGCAAGCACACCTCTTCGAGACACGGATATTGCCGTACAAACATTTGTCTAGACATCTTGCTTTATTAATAATATAATGAATTTTAATAAATGGCTTAATAGTCAATTATCTTTGAAATTATATTTAAAGATTGTTTTACAATCTGCCATTAATACTTAGGGTATAGCGTCCGCCGTCGTCGCGTAACGTCAGCCGAATCCGGTGGCGGTGCTAACTGCCCCCCTTTGGAGGAGAAGCGTATGTGTACCATGCCCCGATGTGCTTCATGGAAAGCACTCCCATGGGGACCCTGCGTCTTAAGTCAACCGCATACCACGTGCGGTCCTGGCAGGCGCATGCGGGAGCTGAGGTGTCTTGGTCACGATGGAGTAAGTACACATTATTGATTATTAAATTATATCGTTTCTCTCTTGTTATTAATTTAGTGCTGTATGAAATTCCTAACTGGCACAACGGTATAAAGCATCTTTTATCATCAGATTCTTTTCCTGCTGCTCATGCTGTTTTATCACATGAGTTACTATGTTATTCTAGAAAGAGGCACAGCGTGCTTGGTGCAGTGGCAGCAGTACTCCAGCTCGCACGGAGCGTTGCCGCATCGCCTGTCCCGGGGACTGCGTGGTCTCGTCTTGGTCTGCTTGGTCTCCCTGCTCAGCCTCCTGCGCGGCTTCAGCTCGTCCACGCCCTACGAGAACGAGGACCCGACAGATAATAGCACATGCCTCTCCTAGTCAGTTCTACATGTGCATGAATAAATTCTTATATTAAAGTCTATCACCTAGATATATTTTAATTTAATTTAACTATACATTTTATATCTCTCTTCTCCTTGATACTAAACCGATAAAGTGGCTGATTTTAAATACACTTGTCTACATGGCTACATAACGTTAAGTGACATTATCAAAGAGGGAAATATTATGAACAAGTAGTACCGATATTATTATTTTTTTGACAGACGGCTGGCCCTGTCCTGCGGAAGACCAACTTATTCAGAATGAGACGTGTAACAACCACGCGTGCGCCACGTACTCCTGGTTGGCAACACCGTGGGGTCCTTGCGAACGTCGCCACCAGGACTATATTCCAGTCACAAATTACACTGACTTGCAGGTAAAACTAACAACAAATGCTAATCAGAAGCAAGCGTTAATTACCTTCAGTAGTGAATAATATTGGTTTTGCTAAAAAAATGCTCTATATTTGAACTCTTACGCTTCAGAGATATTTATGATAGACCCTTTGATAAGACTATATTATACCTAAACTAACTAGAATAACAACGTCAAAAAAACAGTATATTGCGTTCAATTTACATCCACACCTGACCAACCAATCTAATCTAACCAGAGATATATTTAGATACAAATCTATTAAAAAGTCACAGACATGGAGATGATCATAAAAGAAAAAATATCAAATAATCTATACCTTTCTTATAAATACCAAAATTGTCTCTATTAGTGACATAAAAAATAATTCTTATATGTACAAAAGGAAGGAGAACCTTACAACGAAAGTGATGAAGAGGAACCGTGCATAGAAGAAGGTCAGATCACAAGAAATGTTATGTGCGTTCAGAACAACGCCGATGTCGTCCGAGATTCTTTGTAAGTTTTTATTGACTATTAAATTATTATTTATATAAAATATTTACAAAGACAAAATAAATAACAATTTTGTTAACTTTGCACCGTCTTTCAGATGCTCTCCCTTGAAACGTCCTCAGTCTCGCCGTGCCTGCACCCTGAGATGCCGTCGCGGCTGCAGGGTGGAGGCGTGGATGCCATGGTCATCGTGTCCAAACACATGCGGTAAATAATAAATATCTTGCATACCCAACAATACAAATTTTAACCATTAACAGAAATAATTGGATATTGCGCTGTAGAACTGATATAGTTAAACCAAATTTGATCTAGTTAATCTGATTGTAAACGATACACTTATACATAAACGTTGTTTTAATAAATTTTTTCCACTACATTACATGTGTAAGAGGTAACTCAAACACGGTACTGAACACTACTAGGTGGCAGTAATAAACGCTGCAGTCCTGCACCGGCTTTACCTTGTGTGGATAACTTGTTCTTCTCCATTTTTCAATTTGTGTTTCAGTATTTTTTAAACCTTAAATTTGCTTTTACATGATCGTTATCTTAACATCAGAGCCTGGAAAGCAAGTGCGCGTGCGCACTGTGCACGGTGGCCCCAACTGTGGCCCAATACAGGAGACACGCGACTGCCCTGTCCCGCCGTCATGCCGCTCACGGGATGCTACTTGGATCGCTGGCGAGTGGAGCATCTGCCGATTGCCACCAGGACTGCGATGCGGTCTTGGATTCAGAGTTAGAAGTAAGCAAACAATAAGAAGGAAAAAAGAAGTGTTTCATGCAAACAAGTCATCAACTTTATCTTGAGGGATACGTCAGTTAATGGCTCGGGAATATTAATTAAAACATTTACAGAATATATATATATATATATATGTAGTCAGCAACAATAAAACCGTTACAAATTAAAACTGAAGACATGACAAATAACAAAGTAGCACGTGAGAACGAAAGTCAAACAGAAACGCGACACAAATATAAACTGTAATCCAACCTTATAAATTAGTTAAAAGTGTTTGTGTAAAATTTTACTAGCATTAAGGATACAATCTATTTTCATACAAATATGTACACTGTTATAATTTTGCAGGCATTTGGTGTGGTTCTGACTCTCACCGTGTGGAGGCAGGCGCATGCGCCGGACAACTGGTACCACCAACCGTAACCGCCTGCGTCGTCTCCTGCGACCGCGTCGTATCACTCACTTGCGATATTATCTGTTCAGATCCTTTAAAGTGAGTACATTTTAATTACAATGTAAGATTTTTAAAATATCCTTAATGCAACATAGTTTTTAAGTCTTTAAACACCAATCGATTTATTCATTGATTCGTATAACTTTACAGTAGACACATTTAAGCCAATTATAAAATCCTGGACTTGTATTACTTAAGTATTTAGATGCCAGTAATTTTTAAAAAATACTTTCAAGATTTCAAAACACAATATTATTTTTACTTTCAATTTCATTACTTTTATAATGTATATAAATTTAAAATATTTAACTGGTGCATATTTTATCCATGTATACAGTAGTAATTGTAGGTCTTTGTTACACACAGCTCTGTCCCTCAAAACTTTATCTTCCCTCAGAAGCAGGTTAACTTGAAGAATTCTAAAGTCTAGGTCCAAAATAAAATTACGTTTAAAAGTCTGTAATAAAATATTAATAATTTTTAGATACCTTGACGCCTCTGACCCTGACGTTCCAAATTGCGTGTGCAAAAGCGTTTCTTTAGAGCTACTGCCCGCTGATTCGGACTGTATTTTGCCACTAGGGTAAGTTATTAGTAAATATATAAGAATATATTAATATTATTATTAATGTTAAATGACATAACATAATAGAAATTATTTATCTGCAAAGATCTGTATAATTTTAGATTAGAGTGCGGTGAGGGAAGAGCATTACGAGCTGCCCGCTGCATAGCTAAAGGACGAGATGTGCCCATGGATGTTTGCAAGAAATATCATCCACTCACTGGTAATTGTGTATAAATTTAATTAATAATATTAAAAAGTTACCTGCAACAAACTCATTTTCGAAGACGGTTTTTGACAACGTCTTATGTCTCTTATCTTTCAAAACCAACACAAGTAAAGAATATATTAAATTTTCTAAATGAATATTATGTGTATACATGTACAGACAAAAAAAAGTCTATCTAGTATAATATTAATTAAATTTCGATGTAGGTCCTCGGCGAGTCCGCGAGGCTTCGACGGATGGGTTCGCGTACGACGAAGAATTTCCGGCGCTGGTGCGTGGTACGTGCAGCGTTAGGTGTGCACGAGACTGCGCGGCCGGACCCTGGGCACCATGGGGAGCGTGCTCCGCTGAACCGGGATCACGAGCAGCCTTCCGGTTTCGAACGCGGTACTGCGAATAAAGTCTACCTATCAGAATTTAAAAACACCAAAAATAAAAAACACTACCACAGTTATTCAATAATTTAAAAAGTTACTTAGGACTTCAGTTTATTACAATGTGAAAATAAGAGTACACCTAGTAATTAATAAGTCATTTTGTGTTCGAAAAATGTCCACTGCTGAACTTTACGATTTCTTAGCGTATGCTCGTGATAATAGTTTTTAGGAATTACGCCCCATCTTGGCTTTTACTTTTTTGGTCATTTCTTATTATTTCGTTTTTCATATTACAGAGAGGTGATAGAAGAAGGTTCGGCAGGAGGCCGGGAGTGCGGCGCAACACTCCAGCGCGCGAGCTGCCTCGTCCCCGAGCCGATGTGGATCGTCAGCGAGTGGTCCGTGTGCGCTCCGCAACAGGCGCTCTGCGGAAGGGCGATCATCAACCGAACTGTCATGTGAGTATTGTAATTTATACTATACAATATTTATCATATCTGCAGAACTTCACAATGACAGTCGCTTACGTCATTGCAGCTGCCAAGACTCTAACAATAAGAAATTAGAAGACAGTGAATGCGTTGTGAGTGGTGCGGGACAAGCGCCTGCCAGGGAGGCTACATGCCGTGCACCCTGCCCGGCCGATTGCGTGGTCAGCGCATGGTCCGAATGGAGCCCCTGTGAACAGGTAACTAAAAATATCCACTAACTCACGAACATAACTTGCGCTGAACGTGGCTCTGCTTTTGGTGGTGGTTAGATGGTACTAAGAGATCATATAATCTTCTATAACAATTACGTATGACATTTAAGTAATAAAAAGAACGTATCATAAACTATCAGTTTGAATCAATTAAAATGGAGGGCGTACCTTATGGAAAAAGGTTTCCCTAAAGAATCTAATCTCTAGAAGAATCTTTTTGTTCTGAGACCAGTACGTTAATCATATGACAAATTTGCTTATATTACTTAATTTATTAAAAAACAGACAACTTAGGCTTTAAGTAGTAGTTAATAACATTTAAAATTTTATTTTTTTACAAATTTTACGTGTTCTCAGACGAAGTGGGGTGGACGACGCGACAGGACGCGCGTTGTGCTGCGGCCCGCTGACGACGACGGCGCGCCCTGCCCCCATCTAGTCGGGGCGGAGCCCTGCGCCCCACACACTTACTCCTGGCACGTTGCACCATGGGATGACTGCCAACCTCTAGGTAAGAACAACTTCGTAGTTTCGTGCCCACGATTGACATATATATTTTTAAATAAATCATTTAGCACTTTAATCTTTGCTATTCAACATGTTGTGTTGTAATCGAAGAAAAATTTTTAAATTACTTTGCAATAATTTATATCCCATTTCTCAGATTCACAAACCAATTAACATGAAACCAAATGCTAGTATTATAACTACATCTGGGACGATAATCAACTGAACGACTAAATTTTCAGTTTCTTCTTAATCTTAAATAATCTTTTCTATCCTTATAAGTTTTATGATATCGAAAACTGTTTAATATTTTGATGTAAATATAATTATATTCATATGCTATTTAACACTAGGTGGCTCTCCGTGTGGCGAAGGTACCAAAAAGAGAGCAGTTAGATGCTTACGAAGTGATGGAGTGTTCGTCAACGAGTCTTTCTGTCCCGTAAGTAATTTCACGAGTATCTATTCAGAATAGTATTGTTACTACCTCCGCGGCGCAATGACTAATCACTTTCCTTGTAACAAGTAGATTTTCGCCTCTCTTATGAGTGACGACAACAGTCGCCCCATTTTTATCCAATATGCAAGAGAGGTTGCCGAAGCGGTAATAAAAATGAATAAAACCGTAAATGGTAGAAAGTAAGCAAGTGATAAGTAAAGTATTGAAAATATAAATTGTAAACCATATTGGGAAAACTGTAAAGGTTAATAAATAAATAAATAAAAAGGATGCAAACTTGTAAAAAATGTAAAGAGAAAAATAAGAAAAGGTGTGGAAAATAAAACAAAAATAAGTTAACTAATTGTAAAGATGAGGCGACTGCTGGAATGAGAGGCGAAGCATGGGAGAGACAAGATGGAATGAAAGAAGGAATTAGGGAGTGAAAGAAGGAAGAAGTTGGAGAGTTAGAGAAATAAAAACAAAAATTGGAAATAAAGTAACCCCAGAGCCCTGACCCAAACCACGCAGGGGAACAATTAAAAAAAAAATAACAAGTAGATTTAGTGAATGGATGAAATGGGGGAGTGGTGAGTTTTTGGATATTTGTGGTCGAGCTAATTTAGGTTAAGCTGTTGACAAAATAATGTTCGTGCACCAACAGAATGTGACTGCGACTGAGGCGCGAGAGTCGTGGTGCTATGTGCCCTGCGGAGTCGATTGCGAGCTGAGCGAGTGGGGCGCCTGGGACACGTCAGCGTGCGCCTGCGGCGCCGCCACTGTAGCGCGACACATGCGCCGCACCAGGTAACAATTAATGATCATAATCTAATGATGTCATCATCATCATTATCTTGGTAATCAGAATAAGGAACATCGTATGTTTAATTCAAATCATTATAACACCTAAGCTTCTCCCTACTACCGTTTCTTTCTAAGAACTCTTTTTAATTATCACTTACAACGACAATGACGACTTCCTTGTTTGATCTTAGTTATTAGGAATTGATCGATACAAGCTCTTTTAATATGAACAAGTGGCCCATATAAAATTCTGAAACTTTGGGCACCCACAACTCGGAAACCCGACCACCTACCAACAAAATTCCAACGGCTCTGATCTTATCTAAGCGAGATCTGTCTGTATACCAAATTTCAGCTTCCTAACCCTTGGAGTTCTCGAGATTAAAAATTGTTGACAGACAGACGGACATTGTCGTTTAAATAAGGATTTAACCATGGAAATGGTTACGTCGTCACAATTCTCAAAGTAGAAATCAAAAACATAACGCTGAAAAAGGTTGTAGCACATCACTTTTATAAAACGAAGATACAAACCCTTGCTGCGTTTATAGGCAACGTCTGACGGCAGCAGTATGGCCCGGACGCGCTTGCCCACCGACGGAACAGCGAGCGCCGTGTCCTCGGGAGCCCTGCTTACGACTTGTAGCTCGTCCTTCTCTGGGATGTCATGTACAGGTATATACACCCCGTTACAAAAAACATCTACTGACTTCCAGGGGCTATGAAAAAATTATTACTTGGAACAACAACAAGACAACATAAACAAGCACTGCAGTGGTCACCTATGTACGTATTTATGATTACTTACTATTAGGAATAATAGTATGTGATTTAAACGATTTGGTTTTGAATTAAAAACATTTATACATTATAGAATGATGAATTATTTTCCTGTTTATTTAATATGTTCAATATAAACTGTGCAGACTTCTACGGGCGACGAGGCGTACAACGCGTGCGGTTGGGGTGTCAAGGTCTCCCACGCGCGCTGCGAGCTCAGCGGCAGCGGGGACGCCGCAGACACCTTCCTGGAGCCCTGGCGATGCGCTGCAGCTCTACCTGGACGGATTGCCGCACCTCCCCTTCATTATCAAGTAAAAATAAGACAAAAGGAAACAAAATAATTAAATGAAATTACTTACAGGATATGCCTAGTTTTATCATTAAAAATTAGTTTTTGGTATCTAGTACAAAGGTTATGTAGGATTTTCCCAATTTTAGTTCACGTGATGAGATATATCGACACACAGGATAAAAGTATTACGAAAATGGTAAAAATAAAATTCATTCTTAACTTCAAATAGCTTATTTATAAATACTGTAAACCATATCTTTATAAATAAATAAAATATTTATTTATAAAGATATGGTCCGCTCCTCAATAAATCTTTCTCTTCGCGTCCCCATGCATTCCTCTTCCTTTTATCAAAACTCCTTCTCTGTCACG
>DWLS01000095.1:0-43449 GCA_018246255.1 Pachliopta kotzebuea | reverse complement strand
CCGCCGCCCACGGTCACTAGCGATGCCAGTGCGTTGCCTACCCTTGAGATAACAATATGCTCTTTTCTTGAATAACTATTTATAAATAGTAAAAAAGACGATTTGGGAGACAGAGAAAAATGATTTCCACTGCGGAAAATACGATCGTAATTTTATATTTCATTGTTTCAGGAATGGAAGTTGAGACTATGTACCGTTATAAATTACCTGTTATTATTATAATAGTTAATAATAGTGGCATATACAGTGGTTTCGACAAAACCACCCTGCAGGACATTCAGTCGAACGGTGACGTGGCGCAGAGGTGAGCTGATGCTATTGTACAAAAAACTTGCCATTTAGCCATTATCACTACTTCAAAAGTGGTTATTGTAAAATACAATAGTAACAAAAAAATTATATTGATTTTATATTCAAAACAGGTACGTTTTTCTAATAATTTTTTGCATCCGTACGAGAAAAGGTATAGTTAAATAATAAATAAAAGCTGTGTGCCTAAACTGCGTTACGCAGTTACACATTTTTTTGTTGTATAAAAACGCTGCTATTCATGAGTTAATCATATGCGTTTTGTTGTCTTCAAAATTTTAGTTTTTTCTATACTACGCGTAAATACATATTTATATTTGGAAAAAAATACACCACTGCGTATTAAACACACATCAGCTCTAACTATATAACAAACATTTTTGCATTCATTTCTCTGTACAATTTAGTTATCAATTGAAAGTTAATTTGGTATTACATTATCATTTTAGTACACCACCAACTGCGTTGAGCTCAGAAGTCAGATATGAAAAAATGATGGAAATGTTTGGGGAAATGGGTCACCTCTGTCGTACTGTTGAAGAAATTGAAGCTGCTATCAAACAAGCTGTCAAAGTTGTGGACAAGCCCAGCATCATCAACATCCTTATCAACCCACAGTCCAACAGGAAACCACAAACTTTCAATTGGCTTACTGAGTCTAAGCTGTGATAAAACTGTTGATAATTTAAATTCTAAGGCCAATCATAAAAATATGTATATTTTTGTACTCTTTTATTATTTTTATTAAAAAGTTGTTTTATTTGTTATAAGGTTGATAGGAATAAACAAAACCAATTTTTCATTTATAATGTCTGTAATTGAATTACTTATGTCTCACATCACATGTTTGTATATGGTGAACTTAAAAATATTTATTCAATACAATTTATAAACTAAATCCCTGTATTTATTTAAATCTGTTAGCAAATAAATCTGCTGTGTTGATTGTCCTAAGCAAATTAACATGGTGGTTTTACATTTTGCTGAGGCATCCAATCAAAAAATTCTCTATCACAGTTTGTGCTGAAAAAGAAAATTATCATTAGAAACTTATTCAGTATTACTAGAAATGGTTTCTTTTCAATATTAAAAACTGCAAATCTGCAAGACACCTCGGATTTCGTGTTTTTGATCAAATTGTAGTTTTCCACAAATGGGATAGTTATATTGAGCAAAAAATAGAATGAAACCATTAGTCCTTGTAAGTTTCTTGGCAGACAAAGAATTTAACCAACAAGTTTAAACACGAAATACTATTGTAGTAAACAGATAAAAAAGTAGGTACGTATAAAGACTACTTGCAAAACACAGGTTATTATTTGATCCATCTGTAACTGATAGTATGCACCAACAAGAAAACTTGAGACCTTTAATGTGTCAAACAGTAAAATAGAATTAAAAAATAATAATCCATGTATACCCAGTTTGCAATTGTTGGTTGTGGTTAAGGTATAAGCATCTTGTTCATAATCATTGGTAAGAGTAAGGTCAGCGCCATGGATAAGGAGTTCATTACAAGTGTAGGGGAAGTCTGCTGCTGCTGCATACATGAGAGCTGTACTACCAGACTGGAAAAAGTAAACATTTTTGTTATCTCCAATTTCCATTACAAAAATCTTCAGTGGTGGATCCTCACCAACTATATTAAAAGAATTAAATTACACCTTCCTTACTATATAGACATAAAACCACTAACATTATCATCCGATAAATACATTACTAGATCATAGGTTTCCCCCAAAGATCTCCATTCCAATCAGTCCTGTACTGACCACATCCCATGCTTTTCCACTATATTCACCGGACAATGTTCATTCTTTAAACAGCTAAATACCAACATAACCTTGATAAAGTTGATGCTTTTAGTATTATTGACACATTAACTAACTTAGATCTGGAATTCAGAAGCAATAAACATATATACATAGCTAAATAACTATTATAAATGAGGAGCAGAAAGAGTAAAGGATGGGAGAGACTAAGAAATGACAAGTAAGTAATAATACTTGTAGTTGAAAGATAGAAAATACAGACAAAAATAAAAACAACAAATAGGTGAAAACTTCAGTTATTAGAGCAGGTTTTGATCATATAAAATATTTAAAATTAGTGACAAAATGAGAAATACAAATAAATTGTTATATTAATATAATATAAGTAGTTCTCACTTAAAAGATGTAATATTTAATGGCAACTAGAAAATATTTTATAATCAACTAAAATTTCTTACATCATCTTGTATATCAGCATCAGCACCTTCATTCAAAAGAAATTTCACAACCTCATGGTGCCCTCCTGCTGCTGCCAGATGTAATGCTGTTTCTCCTTCTGGGCCCCGGGTGTTAACATTGGCACCACTCCTAAGGCAGACAATTTTTTATATATAATAAAATATTGCAAAACTACAAGTGAAAAAGTTATGAGTTATAACTATTTAGACACAAGTTAAAAATTATTATTGACAAAATATTTGATGCTTACATTCTTAAATTATTAAAGATCACAAATGAAAAATTAGGTACATAAAAAGTGTAAAAAAAGATGTTATAGTCTAATATGTGGAGAAAATAATATGGACGAAAGAACAAAGAAAAATCGAAATTAATTTTTTTACCAAACTAGATCTTGACAACTGTTTAACTGGCCATAGCTTGCAGCCCAATGTAAAGCAGTGAGTCCATGTTCATCCGTAATATCAACATATTGCTCCAGTTTCACGTCTTCGCGAGTTATTTCTCCGCGCCCAGCTTTAGCGTGAAAGCTAGAATCGGGTTGAGGCAATTCGGGAACCCGCGCCTGCGTGTTGCCTACAATCATGACCTTGAACCCTTTAAAGCTTATCCAATAATAAATTATCCATTAGGAATAGAGGTGAAGATTAGTAATAGCAATTACTGAACAATGTTTACCTCGTTGTAAATTCGTTAATGCAGTACATTGAACAGATTTATACGGCGTAAAAGCACTCTTCCGTACACCGTTTAAATTAGGCGCCCATCGTTGATAACCACCGCTTCCACTTTTGCTACTGTCTTGACTTCCAGAATCAAATTCATATTTAAAACTTTCTGAGTTGTCTTGCTTCTCCTGTTTAATATCAACATTTTTGCTTTCGTTTTTGACAGTAATACCTTCTTCCATTTTCAATAAAAACCATAGATAAACGCAGAACTCAATAATTCAAACAAAGCATTATTTTTAAGTTGGCGGAATTGAGAAGAGATTGTCAATATTTTTTTTATTTTTAATCGCATTTACGACAACGGTAACATTATGCAATACATATTTTTATTGGTTATTTTTGTGCTAATTATTTTTAACATTATTAATAACATAATAACTAATAATAGTACGTGTGGATTATTTTGAAACCACAACGTTTTGTTAGTACATATTATTGTAATACAGAATTTTCCTACACTGTTATTCTATTAAGTTTAAATAATATTTAATTAAAATTAATTTATTATTGAGTAGGTAATAATATGGCAACCTTTGATACAGTACATTTTTTTTACAATTATTGATTTTCCGACATCCTGATTCCAGTGTTGGTATAACTGTTTTGCTGGTAGTTTAATTCAATATCTCTGAAACACAGAATCTAGTAAATTATTTGAATTTTACAATGTCTACCACTACCGAGGAACTGCAACTACAAATTCAACAGTTGGGACAGGAAATACAAAATGGATTAACAACATCTAATCAACTTCTTAGAAAATTGTATGTATTACTATTTTAATGAAATTTAGTACTATAAAAATTATTAAATTTATGAAAAAACCTTAAAAATTCAAAGGCGATTCTGATTAATATAATACCAAGTGGGGCCTTGGCCCAGGGCAAGGATGTACGATCGTCCATAAAAGGATTCCCCCGCGATAAAAAAAAAGGGCAAGGATGTACCCTTTTTCTGGGTCAAAGCCCACACAGGCGCTCCTGGCAACGAGCGTGCGGATAAACTGGCCAAACTAACTGCCCTTAACAGCTGAAAAAGGCCAAATTATGACCAATGGACGGTATCGTATGTTAAGCGTTTGTTTCGAGAGATCTCAGGTACGAAATCGAGTGCCCGGTACAACTGGGCTGTTTATCCCGGACGCAGCAAAGACATGTACTCGTAGCTTAATAAGAAAGGTCCGTCCCACTGAGCAGCTAAACCAGATTTTTTTTGTATTTATACAATCATTCCTCTTCGTGTTGTAAGTAAGGGTCTGTTTACTTTCTTTGTGCTCTCTATTTCCTTTTCGTACTTCTTCAATTTCCTGCTTTCTTTTTTCTTTCACTCTTGTTTTTATTCCTAATTTTAAGGACTACTTTTTTTTCCCTACATGACCTGTCTACTCTTTACTCTTGTCTTCCCTCATTAGAGAGGCAATGCTACCAACATTTATTCTTCTTCCCATTTCTATTTCACATTCAATCCTCTTCCTTCCATATAAGGGACACAAAGGTGACAATGTGCACTATGTTCTGGTCCACCACAGGGTCACAGAGACATGAGGAAGTCTTGAACTTGAATCTATAACCCAGATATTTACAGGCCACGGTGGATGCTCCCAATACTTGAGCTGTTTCAAGTGTTGGGAGAGTCAATTGTTTATATGTCATGATACAGAGGAGCAAATGATTTTTCACTTGCTAACCAAGTTACCTATTCGTAGTCTGTTATAGTATGAATTTAAACAGGAAACAGGGTTAAGAATAGATACATAGATAGTTTAGAATAGTTTAAACAAATTAATAAAATATAAATCAGTTACAAGTAAGTTCATAAACTAATGTCATAAGATATGTACTATAGTAAATAAAAGAAATAAAAATATGGAAATATGACTACATATACATGTGCATGTACAAGTTTTGTAATGGTATACAAGATACCGTAAGTATTAAATGATGTTATTAATATGGAAAAAAGTTCTGAATAATGGTATCAGGAAAAAGAAGAGAAACAAAATATACCAAGAAGTTTTCTCACGAAAGGAATATAATACTATTTGCATGATTGTCTAAAATTTTTAGTCTGAAGCATGCATTTTTTATGTTTTTTGCATATTTTTTAGGAATATTACTTGTGTAATAATCACACACAATAATCATGAATTATTGTAATGTAAATTTAATAACTAACATTATTTTATATACAAATATTGTAAGTTACTACTGATGATGGAGAGTAAAAAATGTTATGTAGTTATAGATATCACTTTTCTTTTCCATTTTTTTGGTATACTACGTAGTTTTCTTTAACTTATTATTTAATTTGAAACATTTTCACTAATGTACTTCACATCAAAAATAAAACTGCAATTAACAACAAAAATTTTTTTACTGTTTTCTTTATTAAGTAAATTGATAAAGTTTTAAGACAATAATAATTATTTTTCAGATTCTCAGAACTGCAAAAAATTAAAGAACTGGCGTCTAAGAATGGAGAGCTTGATGAAAACTTCTATAAGGTATATTTTAAATTAAAATTGTAATTAAGCTTGTTTTTTTTAAAAAATAGGAAACAACAGATATCACACCAAGACATGCCAGAAATCATTTTATTTAATAGTGCGTAATTAGGACATACAGTTATTGGTCACATGTGAAATGAAAAGTAAATTCCAACTGCAAAATACTTGCAATTCATCCTTAATCTTGTATTTAAAATTTCACATATTCTTTTTACCTTTTAAAGATATTTGTATGTTGACAAAACAAATCAAAAATAGTGAAATTATATGATTGCAGAATATGTCAAAAAAATTATAATTAATATATATTGTTTCAGAATGCATCGCTTATTGAAAAACTTGTATATTTACAGCAAAAATCTCCAAAAATCTAACTTCATTTTAAACAAAATTAAGTACTTAGAAGCTGTATGTCACAATTAAGAAGAATTACAATTTTATTGTTAGAAGAATCTGTGAGAAATGTATAATCTCAAGAAATATGTAGTACAGGATATAAATTAAAAATTAAAAAAAATCTCACGTATTTTATTTACGTACACCTTTAACTAATTAACAAAGTTTATATTATGTTAAACATAATTCAAATGTTATTTGGAACTTGTTTATGGTACTAAATATATTGAAATCTAATTAAAATATAGTAAAATTCCTTAATACAAACATAGATTATTTCTTTCAGAATATCAGTTCTTTAGAAAAAATTATGTAAGTTGATTACCAAAATTTTTAATAAAACTCCTTAACCATTACAGATCTACAATTTTTTTTAGTGTTAATATTTATTTGAAAAGTTTTTCTACCTTGGCAATGCTTTAAGGATTTTTTATTATGTTTATTGATAAGCGTTATTATAATCATGAACACCATATTTTTTCTAAACAATGTTAACAAAACTTTTGGGGCGTTAAGCTTGTATAAGTAGTGAGTACTATTTACAGTTATATACTCCTATTAGTTTAATATTTTTGTTACTAATGGTTCATAATTAAAGATAACAATGAATAATGTAATGTATATATATTTTTTTTAATTAACTATGTTTGATGGAAACAAACATTATTTATTTAAATGTGTGACAAAGAAGTCACCTCAACTTTATGACGGGTTTTTAAACTAATATTAAATTATATGAAAGGCATGGGTCACGGGTGTTATCTTCTCTCTTGACTTAAGATATACATTTTCTTTATTAATTTAATACAAAAGATAACACTCGAATTATGGACTATTTTTCAAAGAGAACTAAATGACCGCCATTTAGTTCGTGATAAATCATATTATAATTTTGTTGTTGATACTTCAATAATATTTTGTATATGTCCAAACAGTATTTGAACAAATAAATATGCAATTTTAATCAGAGATATAAAACTTAAGGGATATACTTCTGTTTGCTGTCGAACACATCAGAACAGATCCCTCATAACGTCAGTGTCCCATTAGGCGACTAAGGAATAAAGATCGCAGGATGGTTTGCATAACGAATAAATACATTTTGTGCCGATTCCACATGAAATAGCAACGAGGCAGGGAGATGACCGAGTCGAAGATCAGACTTTCACCGTATGGGAAGTGATACGCCCGCTCATATTAATAAATCGCCGATTAAAACTCAACACCACAATGACTTCGTCTAATTGAGCGATATAAACTTTTTAACAATGTATTTATCTCTTTAAATTCGATAAACATTTCATAGAGCAAATTGTTTTTGTATAGGTTCACGTAAAGCCATGTGGTAACAGCTTAAAGACTAGATAAATTAACAGACAGATGATCTCAATGTTGAAAAATAGCCGTCTTTTCTTTAAACCTTTGTCTTCGCAGAGCTTTCTCCTCGGCTTCGCGACGCTTCTCTTCTTGTTCTTGTATAATTTCATCGTGGAATTTGTTCTTCTTCGCGAGCTCTTCTATTTTAGCTTCAAAGAAATTTTTAGCTCCATTCACACCAACCTGGTCGACATTTATTTCAGTCAGTCGAGCCAATGCTTCTAAGCCGGAATCCATTTCGAGTTCGCCCAACCGCGCTTTACTAAAATCCAAAGTATATAATAATCACATATTTATTTTATAAATAATTTACTATAATTACTCTACTTTACACATTTTTGTTTTGCTTCCGTAATTGTCATGACAGAACCGAAAAATCACTGTATTTTCAGTTTTGGCGTTCTCTTTGAGAATCAATTGTGCGAGCAAATTTGTGAAAAAAAAACTATGTGGTATATATTACGGATTAAACAAAATACCAATTTTCCACAGTTAAAACTCCTTAAGACTATGAAAATCGAGTCAACTACACAAGCTAACGAAAATGTGCTACAGAGTTAAGACTTAGTAACTTGTAAACTCATATCGTTATTGTTTTTGTTAATAACTTTTTAATAAGGTGCGATCTTTTAAAAAAATATTCTTATACTCTATGTTTTGCTGTGGAGGTCAAGTGTTAGTTTATATTTACAGCCAGGCGTCACGCAATGCACGCTAAGCACAGGGAAGACGGCAGTTAAATCTTTATTACATTTCCCATATCAAAACAGAAAACTTTTTCTAGTGATTTTAATGAAAAAAAAAGCATGCACCGAAGAATAATCTTGTTTCTTTTGAATGTGACAAGACAATTTAGTGTGCAAATATTAATATACTTATCCTAGCCAACAATTATCTAATCAATAGCGGACTCAGGTTTTAAATATATAAACATGGTATAGTTTTAAAAATCGTACCGGTATATTAATAAGAATTCTCGAAAGCTGATCTTGTTATCTTTATCTTCGTCTACTTCCGCAATCATTGCCTTTAGACCCAAGTGAGTCTGTGGCGCACCCAGTCTTTCCATCATGCGCTTTACTTCCGTCAGATCCAGGAAACCATCGCGGCCTTCGTCGAACCTGTAAATAAAAGTAACCCGTTTTAGTGGTTTGTCATCGTAGTGTTTATTATTACACGATAGTTTTTGAACCAGCGTTCACTTCAAATATCCCTATACACTTAATCACCGGAAACTATCAATAAACCCACCATTGTTTGTCATCATACTTAAATATTCCAGTGGGATGGTTGGTTTTCAATATTAACAAAATATTAAATTAGATTGTAACTATGGCTATTTAATCTTCTATACTATTTTAATAATGTTGCTGTATTATAAAAATAATAAAGAAAATTCACTATTGTGTGATGACATTTTTACACCTTTTTACTGTATAACAAATGACAGGATATTCTTATAAAATTCTGTACTTAGGTCATTATCATTTCTATTCATATTAACTATTGTTATATAATAAATACCAGTCTCATTGTACCTTATTATATGATTTTTCCTATTTAGTCACCTTTTGTGCCGAGTTTAGATTGACAGTGGACATATTGTCTTTAACCGGCTAATATGGCAAATATCGTAATTTGCCCATTCAGAGGAAGTTAAGTAACAAAAAGGTCACGATAATAAAGCGCTTTTGGCTCTCATATGTTGACACAGAATACAATAATGCTACTATCGCAAACAAATGTACAATATAGAGGTGGTAGCTAAAAAAGCATATTCTAAAAAATTGTGCAACCAAATGGTAAATCAGGATAATGCTATTATAGCAGCATTTTAGAATATGAAGATGATCAATCTACTAAAAGGCAACACACGGTCAACCACTGCCATAGGGAGGCAGCTAAAGTTAAAATTTTAAATTGTTTTCTACAATGTGAATTTTTAGCTTATTATTTAAAATAAAACGAAATAAAATGAAAAAAGTAATACTAACATATTACTTATAAAACTGTAACCAGTAAGGTAAGTGACACAGTTAACTGTGTTCGTATGCGCATGGACTTCCAATAAACTCACCTAAATAACACATGCCTAATGTGCACTGTATCATGCCAATACATAGATCCAACAAGTTAGTAAAGACAGTCCCATAATAGCTATAACAGCTTTGTAAAGAAAGTGTCATTTTGCAGGGACTCTAAACGATATATTATGTATTTGAAAATAACGCCTTTCGCCGGCTTCTCAGTAACATCATTGTTGCTAATGAATATCTTATTACGATGATATTCTGTCTAGCATCTCATTATAGCACAAAAAACGGATCATAAACTTAATGGCTTCAAGATTTCTAAATAATTCATCTCTCCGACATGACTTTTCTTTAAATAAGGAAATAAAGTTAATTACCTGCTACATATAGTTTATAAATATATTAACGTGTAAAATTTGATATTTTCATATTCCATAATATTCAAATAATGTCCAACGAAGTTAGTGTTTGGAGCCCAAAGAATTTATTACTATTACTAATTTTATAACACCAATCCTTTAGTAGTTTTATTGACAAGTTTTAACATAATGAAATAGACATTTGTCACGATGACCATAAAAATCATACTTTCCATTAAATATCACTTCTACAATAAAACAAATTGGCGTATTAACACTCCCTCTTTCATCCGTTAGCGGTATGCCATGGGTCTGATATCTTTGATCGCAGGAAATACGGCGTACAATATTATCGCATCCTTTTACGGTAACTTTACAGAACAAAATGGAGCTATTGTAATCCAAAGTAAAATTATACTCGTTGCGGTGTCAACATCCTATTGAAAAAGGTACGCGCCGACAAACTATACGCTATTGAAGTGCATTCACTGGCAAAAACATGTAACGCCAGTCGACATGCCAAGCGGAGCTGGGTTAGCTAATTGCTTTGTCTCGCTACGACATGCGTCAAGGTGAAGTCACTGTGGCTTCTAACCTGGATACTGTGACAATGTGAAATATCGAGGATTCTGTAACATACAACCGATCGCCTAGAAACCCAATTTATGGTCACATTTGAATTTTAAAAACTATTTCACGGTAGACGCAGTTGCAATTAAAAAAGTTACGTTAGCTGTATGCGATTATGCGCTCGATTTCATTTGGATTATATCGCCATGTATTATAAAAATATTATGCATGCAAACAAAGTTAACAACTTTATATTGTACAGAATATATTGTTTTTTTGCATGAAGCTTAAATATATCTCTTCTTACAGCGTTTGTATTTTTTGCTATTAACCTCGAGATATGGACATGTATCGTTAGTGTAGTAAGTTCACTAACTATAATACTTTTTAAATGAGAACACAGTAATGATTGCACAATACGTTCATTTCCTCTGATATTATGCAGTTAGGTGTGGCACATATAATACTGTTGCAGCAGGCTCTCACATACAAAATATTTACAAGACCGTCAATCTTCATTTTATAATACTTTTTAAGATGTTTTCTACTCTGACTTTGCGAACCGGTATTTGTGTTGTAACCTGTTTTTAAATATAATAAAATTCTATTAAAAGTACACAATTTCATAATTATATGTGTTAAATCGTCTTGTAAGTATGAAAGCTGCAATAAATTTTTACATATAGACCAAATTTTTTTTCAGACAATTAATTATAACGGGAAGATTATCGAATCTGCGGAAACAATAACGCTATTAACAGTTATATATTATTTAAATAACGAAATAAATGTTTATTTACCTTATTCCAAAATAAATATATTTAATAAATAATGACAATTGAAATATATTTTTTGTTTTACAATTTATAACATCTTTTTTATTTAAAAACAAAAACAAATCTTCCGATCGCATAAACACAATAAATTTCTTATTAATAAAGACATTGAAAATGTTTGTTTTTAAAGCTATTAAATAATGGAAACAAAGATTTCTACGTGATTTGCATCGTTTGAATGTAATAATTATACTTTGTCTATTTAGACATATTTTAAGGATTCATCGTAATGCCGATTATCAACCCCTGGCAAATCACAAGTAACTATGGATCTCAACTCTAGAAAAACACTTAACACTATGTATTAAATCGATATCTATCTGACTTAACAAAGGGGGCGCAAATAGCAAATGTTCTTAGAAGTGTTAATTATTATTGTTATCCCTGTTAAGTAACCAATAATATAATACCAACATACCTCCTTCACTCAATAGTCACAGGCGGTGGTTATGTTGCAGACCAGGTAATGAATAAAATGCGGAAGGCTAGACATATTTTCTTTTACAGTGAGAGTTGATTCTAATCAATAAAACTGTCCATTCCTTACTAGTTTCCAATTTTACGTTTCGTGTTTCTCTTTCATCTGACTTGTTGGTTGTAGGTCATTAAACTTTTAATAGCCAAGTTGCTCCATTTAAATAATGTTTAGTCTAAACCCAATTTTGCTTCAGCGTCAATAAAATGGCAGTATATTGAGGTCAGTGATAATGAAATGGCAACCGCCTCGCCCCACTAACATCGCAGAATATAGCTCATTAAGCCACCTTTGCTCCTTTGAACATTTGTCACAGACCAATTAATTAAAATAGACTTTTTAGGTTAGGTTTTTATTGGTAACACAATACTAGCAATGACGTAATACAGCATTTTCGTACTAAAATCTATATATTAAAAAGGTGAGCTCATAACATTGTAAAAGCAGGTGCTTTTAACGAAGACAAAAGAAGAAGCTCTCAAAAGTGACTCACTTGGCCTGCAATTTTATTTGCATATTCGTGTCAAGTTGCTCTAAATATACCACGACGTAGTATTACTATAACGTATATTTATATTTCCACATAATCTGTGTCCGGGGAAAAAATTTTATATGCGTGAATCTTGTACCTTTTAACAACATAAAATTTAGTTTAATATGTATGAGATGTGTTTTCTGCTGTGTTTTGCCTTATAGTTAATGTTCATGCCTTCATCATCTTTTTATTTAATATACCTCGTAACGGTATAATTTTTAAATAATATAAACTCTTGAATCTATTAAACTAAACACCTTTTCAATAAATGTAAGCTTTAAAATATTATGTCGTATTACATAACTCTAGAAAGACTCAAACATAAACATATTATTTAAATTTAATGTAGTTTGTTAACTTAAAGCATTGTCAAAAGAGATTTACTAGCATATAATGTAAATCGGAGTTGCGTAAGTTATTTCCGGCATGTACTATATGATACAGCTTACGTTAAGTTACGTTAACGCATTTCAAGTTTGCTTATTCGGATTTTATTCATATGACTGCTTACTTGTTATAACTTTTTATAAACCCAATGTATATGGACATTACAAAAAAGGTTACATGTTGCTGTTTTTTCATAATAATATGCATTGGATATTTATAATGAACAGAGAAAAGAAACTCGATACATCCGCCAACTTGAGACCTTCGTTGCTTGAGTAGGATTTAATCCTGAACATTTTGACCTTAATGAATATGTACAAGCTATTGTTATTTCAACTTAGAAGTTGTTCATTCCGTTTGTTTGTTACTCATTTAAAACAATGAAGACATTGAATAAAATATACAATTTGTTGTTTTGATTAAGTTTTAGTGTTACGGAGGGTTGATCTCCTAAAAATTAAACTGTGATATTTAAAAGTACGCATCAAGAAAATTTAAAAGTACATTTGATCGCAGAAATAGGCTTTGAACTACAAAGCATATTTTATCGATTACGTTAATCTATATTAATTTAATTATTAATCTTTATACACATGATGTAGGTTGACTTAATTCCTTTGATATTGTCATTCAGACATTATTTACAAGTTAATAACATAAAAGTAAACACAAAAATATTCCACTTTTGTGAATAATTTATATACAAATTATGTATTATTAAAAATAGTACTCGACGAAGAGAGGAAAAAAATAATAATTAATTACACATACATAACAGGGGCAGTATATATGAAAAATAAATTTGCCGGAAACAATGCTCAATGGAAATGTCCTCCCTGTTTAATAAGAGTAACATTTTAAATGATATATCGTAACTGTGTACTTTACTACGTGTATATAGTAATGTCTAAGTTCCGTTGTGATCGAGAGGGTCGCTTAAAATAAGAGCATGGTCAACGCGTTGCTGCGATGCCGAACGGAAAGCGAATTGAAGGAGGCGGTCCATACTTAGAACAAATTACGTCACACGCAATTTGCAACTAATTTGCGTGCGACTGACTTACTCCAATTATCCATCATCCGTTCATTGAATAAATATTTTTTTATAATTAAAATGTTCTGAGAAAACAGAAGCAAACCGTACCGATGGTAAGTGATCGAGTAGTCATAACATAATGTGCTAATGAAGATCATAATACGGTGTAACATTGCGTTTAGAACCTTTAGACGCTGTCTCTTAACCCTAGTAATTTATAATTTATGTCTATAAAGCGCCTCTCAAACTAAAACATGGTAAATAAAATAAGAGATGATAGTTACCCCGACGGTCTCCGAAAATAGAGCCTTGCCACTACAAAAAAGATACATAGGCTGGAACAAATGTCAATTAGATACTATGAATTACTGTGTAAAATTATAGGCTCTATCAAAAATTGTCTATAAGGTGATAATTATAAGTGTTATTCTTCAATATATTATTCCAATGTACGTACATGTTAGGGTTTTACTTGATGATAAATAATCATACTTATTGATAAAAAAAATCATCATCAATTCAACAAATTTTTAACTAGTGCTGAACTTAGGCTTTAAGAAATTACGAGTAAATAGTTATAAATACTTAATACGTTACAAATATACCTTATCTATTTAAATGATAATTATGTTTAACAATATTAAGCTCTAAAAAGTAAGGTATTTTGTAACATGTTATGTTTTTAATATGTGTTCAGGTGTGTACACTTTTCGCTACGGACCTACTTAACCAAAGGCGTTATCGTTCACGCTCGCATCTTATCTCTGACATAATGTAAATAATACGTTTATAACATTACTAACAAAACTTCGACGAATTCGTTATCGTATCTCTTTTAAATGCGTTATTATCTAATTTAAAGGAAAACGTGATAAGTTTAACGGAAATCATTAATTTCAATTGCAAATGAATCTGTTCGCTAGAAATTTAGAAGTTCAGATATATAATATTAACAGCTTAGTATTTCTTTAAGAAACAATTAACGTTAATATAAAACTATTATTTTGATGCCTTTTGCTCTTTTTAGTACGTTTGATTGTAAACAATACTAAATATTAATTTATAGGAGTCGCAGAAACCTATAAAGAGAGTTTTTAAAGTTATAATTATCTTTCTTTTCATTAAACCCTAACTGTTTTGAGAAGCAATAAAAACTTTTGAAAGATTTAAAAATACCTTCTAATTTAGCAAAGCCATCCGTAAATGATATATACATTTTTTGTAAGAAATAGGCTGTTTCATTATTGGTCTGTTTTAATTTAAATTGTTACCTATATTACATTTACATCATGTATGTTCGTGTGAGTAAAGCGATATAAATAAAAATTGCTTGTAACATGCTTTTAAAATTGACTAATAAAGTAAAACATTTTTTGTAATTGACTGTGAATTGCTCAATATCCTCTCATCAGCGCATCCGAAAAAAATACATTCAAGTTTAATAGTACTTCATAATATAGTACTAAATTTGTCATCTTTACATGTAGTCATTGAGAAAACATAATGATTCATAAGCACGTGAATCTCCTACAAAAATATTTTGCCTTGTGTGTTACGCTGAGTAATAAGTGAATCGGAATTAGAATATCAAATAAATGTAAAAGGAAATCCAAAGACTTTATGTAAAAAGTTTTGGACTTGGTAGGTAGAGTACAATGACTCATCTCGAACCAGACGGGGCATTGATTTTGTCGCTTGATATCTCGCCTGCACATTGCACTTCCTCCCAAACGAACCGCAATCAATTTCCATCACTTCGTTGGCTTCTGTACCCAATACTTTTAAAAATTATATTCATTTGTCTATACAGTACAAATACATATGAAAATACTTAAACCTTAACCTAATTTTATTTTTACAATTTGTTGCTACCTCCAGTTTTACCATAACGTAATTGTGGCATTGATTTTCAGCTACCGCCTATCTGATTATATTTATAAAAAAAAATTATAAAAGAAGTTTTTAAACGAAACTAAACAAATAAAGTTAAATTATAATTAAGTCTAAAGATAATCCATAAGCGGAAATTACTATCCCTTATGGATAAGGAATTCAGAAATGTTAGGCTGTGAATATATTTATTTTGCTAAAAGGTCTTTTGTTAATATATTCTGTTTAGGCTATATTTTGGAGGTACAAGTATGTACTGTATGTGTGGAACAAAATTAAAAATTGCCACAACGAATCGTAATGTTTACAAAACATAACCTCTATATAGTGTACTTGAATTGAAAATTTCGATACATCCTTATATGGAATAATAAATACGACTATATAGTGACGGATACGTAGTTAGTCATAATTAACAATTAATGGAACATGAAATGTAAATTTCATTAAATAATAAGCAAAGTAATGAAATTAGTCACAAGGGTCACCCCTTGTTGATTCACTGTCCGTTTATACGTAAAAGAATGGTTCAGGTGAGCGTTGACACATACGGGCAATAAACATCACTTTTAAAAAAATATCAACAGTATTAGGAACCGCAATTTAAGTATAAAATTTTATGGTTATCCGCAACAATACTTTATTTTTATTCGTCAAAGCGACGACACGAGTTAAAAATTTACCTGATGATAAGTTATAGGCGTTAGTTAAAATGATATACACAGCACCACATTGCGCTCGTCGCCTTATGACATAAGATTTTAAATCACGTTACCTCTTTCACTACCTACAACGCCCTTTAAACCGGAACAGTAATGTTCGCACACCACTGTTTGTCGGCTGCAATAAGAGCTACGGTAGTACCTACTAAGACGGTCTCTGATAACTGAGACCTACCACCAATACTAATACATAAAAAAGTGTAAAATATTATTCATAAGAGTGAACGCCTATTTATCATCAGTTATAATAAGTAATAAAGATTATATGTTACGTTTTTCCGTGAATAGTTTAAATGATTTAAAACATTAATTATTTCTCATCAACGCATACTTCTTACGATTCGCCCGTATACACACATACCTATCGAGTCGTTGTTATTGTTATTGAAACGAAATATATTTCAGATGCGAAACTAACATACAAACAAATTTATTTTATTATTTAGTTTTATGTTATGAAACAAAATAATAACTACGCAGTAAAAACTAACTGAATTTCTGGATGGACTGGGACTGGGTTGTTTTTGGCCCACATTATTAACTATCGCTCTATTTATCTGTGAAAATACCACCGAATGAGAAAGATGTGAGAGCCAGAGATTTTCAGCAAGAACGATTTTAAATCTACGACCTCGTCACTTAACACGAAGAAATTTAATGTGATAACTGTTTCTTTAAATAAAAAATATGGGGGTAGTTACAGGTTTATTTGCAAACATTTTAATTAGACATATTTTTCAGATAACTCTTCGTCCGGAACATAAAAAATTATTTTAAAACTAAAAGACTTCTGAATTTCTGTTTGTTTTGTAATTTAATTGTGAAAAAATTATGGTTGTTATAAGTAAACACCTCAATTTAAGGACGTAAGTTGTTAAGTGCATTCAACTTCCGTTTTTCTAACGGTAAACGTTTTTAAAGCGGCAATTAAATGTGTAATTTCCTTTTAACTTATTAAAATTATTTTAAGCATATTACTAGTAATGAAATTGTTAAATTAACGACTCATTACAATATTACGTAAAGTGGACGTAATAATTACGTGTGAACCCAAAATAATTGCATTAGATAGTAAATGAAAGTTTTAACGAGATGTTATTTTTCTCGGGCAAGCACAGCTCGAATCCTATTCATATTTGTCTCCCACGAAGAATGCGGTGCACAATGCTCTTTTACTTAAAAAGTTGCTCTAATTTCATATTAAGTAATATTCTGCCCATTACACTTTCACCTTTTTTATGAAAGTCGAAAAATTTACTGTAAAAATATTTTAAATAAGTAACCCTCTATTTTAACATTATCCATGAATACTTTTGTAAATATAAATAATGAAAAAAAAATAAATGAAAAGCTTTGGGTTTTAAATACACTAATAAATTGCACTTTATTTACTTATTATTACAACGATAAAATGTTTTTATGACTTAATCGAAAGAAATTAATGCAGGTATAAATGTTAAAAAGATATAAAGTATGAATAAAGATGAATTAATATTTAATTAAATCAATGATCTACTTACTTATTGAACGTCTCTTCATATTGCTTTATTTCTTTTCTGGAAAATTCGTGAAACTCCGTAAAAACATTTACGAACTTATATTTAGGTTTAACCTCCAGTCCTTCTTCGAGTTTTTCGTTTATCTCCTGGCGTCTTGAAAGAATGCCGCTGAGTTCGTCCGTCGCTGACATCGTGAAGAATTGCGCGCCAAAAAAAATAATATAATTTTATTCTTCGTAAGGAATCTAACCAAACACGCTCCGAAGCTGTTCACTATCGTATGACCTTACTGACACTAGCCGTGGAGCTGTAGCCGGTCCGCAGTCGGCAGTCAGTGCCTCGCACTCGCTCCGTACGCGTTCTCTCGCTAATAGGATGACCATTATACATAAAAACAGAGACCAGAACTAAATAATTTAAAAATTTAAAATATTCCATATATCATCTTCAATATAAAATACCAAATTATTATCTGTTCTAATCTATTGATGATACTACTCTTTCTACACAATAGATACTATTCTACTCTACTGTGTCTACTAACACTCAACTGTATCATTTACAAAAATACTAGTTTAATAGGTTAAAAATAATATATATTTTGTTATCTTATGAGCTTGATATAGTAGAGTTGCAAGTTCAAACCAGTATCCAATTTAAGACAATATTGCAAGATTGATGTGGGATAAGATCCTCAAACAACACCAACGTTTAGAGAGGACGATAATCAGTCAGTTATGTTGTTACTTAAGTTTAAATATTTTCGAAATTTTTATAAATAACATCGTAATGCATATTATACTTGCATGTCTGTTTCTCTGGATCATTAAAGCCTTGAAATAATGTGACAGTAAATCACGTTGCTGAATATCCAAATAATGATAAAAATAGATATTATTTATAAAAAAAAGTAATTTAGTTTAAAGAAGAAAGACCTAAATCTAAACCATACAAATTGTGGTTGAAAGATTAAAAAAATTAAAACGCTATGTTTTAATTTACAATGTCATTAAAGAAGAAGAAGTGAAATAGGTGTTTAAGTTAAGTAATATTTAACAAATTAAAAGCAATGTGCCAAAATTTGCACAACCATGGAAACCTTAGTCACTATCGAGTCGCGGGGGAAGGACGAATCGACGCGGGCATAGCGCGTATGGCTCAGCGCCTCCGCGATTTGTCTAATCTTGCCGCAATCATTATGTATAGTAAACTAATAATTCTACACTAACATACTTCTAAACCAAGTTTACATAAACAGGCTTTAAATATGCCAATAGCGTAACTTGAAATTTAAATAAAAAAAATACTAAGCTTCCTGCCAACCACTACTACACCCCGCGTCATAAACTGAATTATACATGCTTAATATGTGTAAAGAGTAACTAGTTTCATGTTCCCCCCTTTTTATTTTATATTGATGTAACTTTTTATATACTAGATATCAAACAAAAATTATTTGTATATGTAAGTTATAAGTGTAACATAAACATTAATTAAAATATCCCAATGGGGCTTTAACTGTGCTCCAATTGATCTCTAGCAATTAATTTTTCATTTTACGTAACATAAATACCTGGAAACTTCACCCATGAGACTGCGGTATTTTAAATTGATTAAAAATGTTAATAATAAGATATACATACGGATAATTAAAAAGCGAGTAATATATACTTTAAGTTTAAAATATATATTTAAAGCTTTTTATGAATTTGAAAAAAGATATTACTTTCATGTCATTAGCAAATTTAATAAAAAGCACTTTTTTATGTCGAAAATGTTTGCTGTTTTAAGAACAATAGTAAACAAATTAATAATAGGATGAATAGCGTATTGTTAAATTCGTAGGTGAAGTCACAAACTTGCTTAAAATCAATAGACCTGCATTTCCGCCAACATGAAATGTCAATGAACTCAACTTTTTTTAAAAGCACTGTCGAATAGTGCAAATGCCTGAAATTTCTTAAATTATTAAAAAATAAACAAATTTAATACGTTACTTCAATTTTTCTTTGGTATTGTTTTATAATAATAATAAATATTCCATAACGATTACGTGTAAAGTTATTATGTTTTAATTACAATACGACTGATGCCTGTCAATATTATTACGCATGAATCAGAGGTTCCTGGTTCATTATAGATCAACATAAATGACGTATCCGTATACAATTAAAAAAATTTATTGCCAATAATACTAGCATTTTTCTTATCTTTCCAATTCCTAAAGATAGAAAAAGTGAAGCGATGTTTAAACTATTTCTAAGTATGAAGGTCTTCTGATCACTGCCGCTCTTTACGATGTGAGAGTTGAAGGCCTTGATTTCCACGTGCGGCTAATACAACTTTTAAGACATTTTTGTCATTAAATACCTCAACAATCTATTCACGAGGTCGATTTGTACATGAGCAGAAAAAATAATATTTCAAGAATTTCCTTGGAATGATATAGAATAAAACAATCGCTACAAATATTGTTATACGTATATATTAAAAATCAAAAGCACTTATTGTTTATTTAAAATAAACAGTTTAGATATTATGATGATGAGATCACCTCATTTCTTAGTATAAATAGAATTGTTACAGGATATTTAGTTTCAGTGTTTCTATTATTTTGATCAAGGAAAATTGTGTAGACATTTTGTGAAATTTATAACAGTGTTAACTTTCGTAAATTTTTAACCATCTTTAAAATTTAGATGACGTCAAAGTAAATAGTACAATTTTTTTATTTAACAGTAAAAGGGACTCCATAATTCCTTCGAAATATCCCTATCAATCCGTATGTGCTATCCCTCCTCTCTTGCGTATTTTCAGTACTTGTTAGCTTTGACGGCGATCAAATTAAAGCAACCTTTCCCATCGTCCTAACATCTATCTTTTAGCTTGATCGATCTTCATCCGTATTTCCTCTCTATTATCTTAAATTCAAATATATTTGGACTCCGAAAACTAAACCAAGTAATAAATGTGATCATTTTTTTATTAAAAATATCTTTTCAGGTCAGGCATCGTAGAAGTCCCAGGGAGCGTTTTAGAAAGTCGTGAAGTTACATCGGATTATAAAAATAGACAACGCTATGGTGTTAAGAAATATCTTATAGATTATACTGTCAATGCTAATCTACACGGTCTTAAGTATATCGGGGAAAAGGATCAGACGTTTCTCGAAAGGTTGATAATTTTTAATTTAATACAGTATTGTTAATATAAAATTATGAATATTTTGCACTATCTATACATACTTACAATGTATGTGTAATAAAAAATATTTTTTTGTCAAATGCTTTATAATGAAAGCTTTGAAGTAGCTATTGGTACTGCCGATCAATTTTTTATACCTTACACTACAATTGTGTAATAAAAAATATGAAATTTGTCTTGTAATTATAAAGCTTGTCTAATATAATAAAAGAATTTGATTATTAATAAATGTAATTAATGGATTTTCCAGGTTTTTTTGGCTCGTTATGTTTACCTTTTGTGTCATAATCAGCTCTGTACTTATAAAAAGAGCGTGGATTGAATGGAATGAAAGTCCTAAAATTATAAACTTTGAAGATAACTCGACTCCACTTTGGAAGGTATTTATAAATACGAGTTTTTCAGTTTTTTATAAGACATACTTAACGTTTATTTTGTTTATCTAGTTGATTCACAATATTTTATATAATACGTTGATGATTTTGTTAAAACAAAAAAAATTAATGAGTGAAACAAATGTTTGTTGGCGTTCCAGAAAGTTGGCTTAAGATTAACTCCATAGGGCCCTTTGATGATGTAGTAGCGAAAGTTTTACTTTGGTCTTCATGAAATAAATTATTCTGATTTTGTTTTACAAGAATGGAAAGAATTTCGATACATAAATTTTGTAAATATCGGAGAAAATAATTTATTAGGAAAATAAAAAACATGTTTATTTCAGATACCTTACCCTGCAGTTACAGTCTGTTTTGAAACTAAATCACTTTCTGCGAAATTCAATTATACAAAATACTATCATCTCTATAAAGATAATGAAACATATATACAACTTACAGAGGATGAGTACGTCCTTTTAATTTAAAACAATATTTATTTTTAAAATTAATAATTTACAACAAACTGTAAGTTTTTGTTAAGATAAAGTTGTCAAATAATATTTTCATAATTTAGACGAAATATATTTGAAGACATCACTTTGGTTTGCCATGAGCGATTGGCCCCTGTTAATGGACGAAAATTTTCTGATGGGACTGCAACAGTTGAAAATATAAAGCGGGTAATCACAAATGTTACTTATACGATTTTATAACTTTTGTAAATTTAATGATCAATATAATTTTTTAAGATGGCTCCAAATATGACAGAAGTTTTTTTGGGATGCAAATGGAAAGATATCCCTAAACATACTTGCACGGACACCTTTTTCCCAATCTTAACGGAAGATGGATTATGCTATAATTTTAATATTATGGTTGCCGGAGATGTTTTCAGAATTGAGAAGTACTATTTTTTTATATTCTCATTGAATTCCATTTCTCTTTCAATTTGATTTTTGTAATGGTACCTATTATAAATGACAAATAACCGCTTAAAACATTTAATTACTACAATATTTAATTTGAATTGTTAAGTATCTGTTACTTTATAAACTTATAGACCAGGTTATATGATAGTTACAAAAATTAAATTTATTTTTAAACATTAAAAAAAACGATTCTAGCTTACATAAAGAGTATAAATACCTAGAAAATCTTAAAATTCGACAAAGTTGGTCATTGGAAGAAGGCTATTCTCCATTGACACCTTTAGAAACCTACCCAAGAAGGGCCTTGGTAAGTAATTTATGAAAATTTGTGCTGTTGAACTTTTCTGGTAACTGCGATTTATAACTTGCTGTTATAAGTAGAGTTTAGGTTCTTGATAATATTGCACTTTAATTTACTCCTTTGCTATTTTCCCTAAGCTGATTATATAAAGTAAAAAATAAAGTACTATTATAAAAACGGTTGTTACTATTTCTGTAACTTTATCCTTAACCCACATGCTTTATTTGGTTAGTCTTATGGTAGAAATAAAAATCAACAGGCAGAAATTAATTAAATTAGACAATTATTTACTAATTTGAATTTACTCAATATTAGTTACTATATATGTAGTACCAATTACACAGTTAATAGACTAGTTTTTGTAAATATTTTTTTAATTCGCAGGGTTATGGAGTAAGAGCTGGTTTGACATTTATATTACGAAGCAAAGATGTTGATTTGGATTACATTTGTAAGGGTCCTGTGCAAGGTTTTAAGGTAAGATTAATATTGAATATTTTGTAACTAAATAGTTTTATTTTTAATTAAATATTTTTTTTAGATGTTAATACATAATCCTGCCGAATTTCCGAGACTGTCACAATTATTCATAAGATTGCCGTTAGCGCAAGAAGTTATTGTGGCAGTTAAACCAAAAATGATTACAACTTCTGAAGGACTAAAATCTTTCCACCCTACAGTGCAAGTATTAATAACTTTTCTTCTCCCTTTTGTACAGGCTTAGACTACATGTCTTATCGTGTGATAATTAGCAAACTAGTAATGTTCAATTATCTGTTATATAATATTTTGTAGTCTAATTAAATAAAACCTTTTTTTATTCGACGAGACCAGACGAACTAGGTGTTCACCTGCAGGTAAGTGATAAGTTTGCCCATAACAATGTGGCGTTGGTTAAGATGGTATACACGGCGCCACATCCTCGCCGTCTTTAGACATAAAGTGGTAAGTTACACTAGTAATTTGACTAGCTTATGACACCTTTCGAGCCGGAACAAAATAATGTTTGTACACTACTGTTTGGCAGCGAATATAAGCGTTGTCATGGTAACGAAGGCCTACCACCAGTAAAGTACCTTAAAGAAATAAAGTTAAGAGGCTTACATAAAGTAATGCAAAAAGGAACATCATGACCATGACCTGACTTAGATTATTTTTGGAAATATGTATTCAAAGCAGTCTGTGCTATCTCATGATCCATTATCATGTACTTTGTCGGAAGGCCTGCCTGTAGTGTTATGGATTAACTCATTCCTTCATTAAATTATAGGCGACAATGCTACTTTCCTAGTGAACGTTACCTTCGCTATTTCAAAGTATACAACCAAGCCAATTGTGAAATAGAATGCTTGACGAATTTTACATATGCGCGATGTGGGTGCGTTCATTTCGGCATGCCGCGTGAGTTGACTTATAAACATGCAATTCTACATTGTGCATTGTGCAACTATTACGACTTAGCTAATCTATTTCTTAATTTATTTTAGACGGCCCCTGTATGACCGTCTGTAATGCCGGTAGTGTCGCCTGTATGAGGAAGGCGCAAAGTGAGCACTTTGTTTTTATATTACACAAATTTTTTGTTTATACTTCTAATGTAATGTGAGAAACAAATAAACTATTAAATTTTTTTGTGACGCTTACTGTATTAAAAACTATTAAATTTTTAATACAGTAAGCGTCACAAGTACCTTTGTTTTTGAAGTTTCATAAAAATAAGCTTTATCCAAATTCATTAAAATATTTTTAATCAAACACTTATTTGATACAAGTATGAAATTATATGTTAGTAGGACGTTTTTATAGGATATAGAGAAAATAATTATTAAGTACACTATTTAAAAACATGTTTTAATATTTTTTAGTTGACCTAATCACAACGGAGATAGGAGCTGAATCAGAAAAGGGAATGGATCAAGATAATATATCAGAAGAGGAGCGTGAAGTTGTTGCACGCTGCAGATGTCTGCCCTCGTGTACGTCTATTGAATATGAAGTGGAAGTCTCACAAGCCGATTATAATTGGAGAGATTTGTTTAAGGCCTACGATATACATATAGAAGAAGATATGAAAGAGTAAGAGCCATGCGTACTTTTTCTTTTTATGTTTATAGAAGCTAAGCTTCATCCAAATTCATGCAAATATCACTAATAATTTTTCTCTTATAATTCCATCATTATTTTTACTTCAAAGTTTACCACTATATTATTAGTTGGACCTCGGGGACCAAACGACACTTATTAAATATTGGTATAAAGTTATATTCAATAGTTAGTAGAGCATACTTCAGAAATTTGAAATAATTATGTTATGTATTATAGGTTGAACCTAAAATAAACAGAACTAATGAACGGTGAGTAAGTATTTTTATAATCTATTATAAAAATGGTGCTCGTCTTAGTCTGGTAATATCGTTAAAATTGCATTAAAACATTGCATGCAGTGTTTTTAAGTCACTTACTGGTATAAAATGAACATTAATATTAATTAATTCAAAATTTTTAGCCAAAAATTTACACGTGTTATAATTTTCTTCAAAGAGACACAGTTCATTACTACCAGACGATCCAAACTCTACGGATTAACGGATTTTTTAGCAACGTGTGGAGGTCTTCTGGGATTTTTTTTGGGTTTCTCGATACTCAGTGTAGTTGAAATTTTGTATTTCCTTACTTTGAGGTAAATAATATAAATGAATCAAAGACTTTAGTAGAAGAGATATTACACTGTTATAATCCAATAGATTACCAATTCCCAACTTCTCATGATGTCTATGCCACCCAAAATACTCTGAGCTCGATATGGTTACAATTTGACCTTAGAAATGCAAGTTCAGAAAAAAGCAGATTTGTTACAATTTGGATTTTGGATGTATGGAGGTATAATAATAACTACGATACATGAAACTCCGGAATCGAACCAGGGATCACCGTGTTACAAGCCAGGTGATTAGGGAGGCCGATACTATACTATTATTTTTATGTATAATCCTCCATTCGCTTTTATTGCTACTAGATAGCATGACTGTTAATAAGTATAACAAACTATTTGCTTAAGATATACTATAATTATTAACCAAAAGAAACGTTTTTTTAACCATTTTATGTCCTGTATAACATTTAAATATATCTATCGGTATACCTTTTGAGAAAAAAATGGCTATACGAAAAGAATTCTTCTCTATAAAATGATTTTTTTTCATTTTCAGGATGATTTGCGTAGTTAGACATAAGAATAAGTCGAAGAAATGCAAAAGTGGTGTTCTTAGTGCTGATTTTATTTCTGGTCCGATGCAAAATAATTTAAAAGATTAATCTAATATAAATTTGTCTACTTAAACATATATATTCTTAACTGTATACAACATGGAGAAAACTTAAAAAAATAAATAGAAACGGGAAAAAATCTGTAAATTGTTTTTCAACCTACAACAAAGTAATAATAAATTTTTAAGAAAACTGATGTCTTCTTTTACTGATAACAAAATATAATAAATTGTCGTTAAAGGAGACTACATTGAGGAGAAGTTTTGACTAAGCTGACAATGTTATAATACTATAAAATAAACTATACGCAACTGCTTATTAGTTACTTTTAGTTATGATACTAAAGGTTTTTTGTTATTTGACTAATTTACTTTACTTTTGAAGGTGTCCCATCATAAATTCTGTAAAGAAATTCTACAGTACCATACCACTAAGAATATTTTGTCAACATAGTAAATACATAGGAAATATAAATCATGTAAGACTCTTTTTTACAGTGCTAACACTTCCACTTCAATTTCACATTGTATTATGACAGACTCACAGTGAGTTAGGTAAAAGTGCTTAGGATCTCATATAATAATTAGAAAAAAGAAATCTTGTCATGGCAGGAGGTTAATTATATATCACAATTATGGTCTTGCTATATGGGTTTCTAAAACCCTTCTGCTAATCAAACCACATGTGACCCAAAAATCGATTCGATGGCCTATGTGTTATAAGAAAAGTGATTAAATGTTTTGTATACATAACATTTTTAACAATTTGTGTAATACCATCATTATGAATATAAACACGTGAATGATATAATAAACAAAATAAAACAATAATTAACAGAATTTGCCTAATGAATGTCCTTTCATTTATGATATTACATAGTATTCAGTAACTCTTTTTTTTTGTTCGTATGTGAGGGCTGTCAAAAGTCTATTTTAGCCTGCTTAAGAATTATTCAAAATAAATTTAAAAATTATCTTGTAATAAACAACAGATTTCATATCTTAACACTTCAAAAGTTATAAAATATTTATTGCTTTTAAATATTATTTATATTTACCATAATACTTACAATAGCTGCACTTAATAGCTTTTACACTAACTACTACACCCTACTTAAGTGCTAAAATAATAATAGTTATTAATAACAAGTCATACATAAAGAATTTTTTTGTAACCTTATTGGTCTAGTAATAATATCAGAAAATTTTACATTGTTAACCCTGCTTACACAATTCGTGAAATGTTATGGTTATGTACATATTTCCAGGTACACATTTTAATTTCATAATTGGCAGACATTTCCTTAGGGATATTCCTAATGGTTATATCCAAAAGTTAATATAACAAGCCCTTATAAAAAGCCAACAAAATAATATATGCGAGTTATTTCAATTTGTCTTGTTCACCATGAAGCGTCATTCAAGGTTTAGTCCATTTTAAATTTATAAGTAAGAGGAATTGTAACAATTGCATAAACAAATATATTTCTTTTAGAACGGGTAGCGTGGGAATAGCAGAAGGCGATATAGAAAAAAGTGATGAAGCAACAAAAGCTGTTAAGAAAGGCAAACGTAATACGATTAAGGAATATCTAGTAGATTACACGGCGAATTCTAATCTACATGGTCTAAAGTACATCGGTGAAAAAGAAAGAACTCCTGTAGAGAAGTAAGTACCTTATTCAAAAAAAGTTTATTAATAACATCTTTCATTGCAGTGTTAACTTAATTCGATTTCCGAAAAGTTATCTTTATCTTATTTTTTAATGTAATTGAAAGTAATTGTTTTATGAGCGGTATGAGATGACAAAAAAAAATATTCTGCTAATTGGCATACAGCTTCTTATTTTGATATTTGACAAAAGAGCCAGAAACAAAGACCTTCTTCCAGAAGCCATAAAAAAATAAATATTTAATGAGTACCCATCTGAACCTAAATATAGTGAAAACCTTATATAATTTAATAAAAACGAAATCAGGTGTAATTTAAAAATCATGTTTATTCAATTGTTTTGTGTAAGTGGAAATTAATATAATCTCATAAGTGATTTTTATGTTTTTTATTTAGGTAAACTTTAAAAACCTAACCTTGATCTCGCCGTAGGTTTTTCTGGCTATTCATGTTTACTTGTTGTGTAATTCTGTGCTCTGGTCTTATAAGAAAAGTGTGGATAAAATGGAATGAAAGTCCTGTTATCGTAAGTTTTGCTGAAAATACTACACCGGTTTGGCAGGTATGAATGCACAATCATAAAGTTTTTTTAAAGTTTTTGTATTAAACAAGAGTTTTTCTGTTAGGCTGCTTGTTTTGTATTGCTTAAGATCAAAACGCTGCGTACATTATGTGTATAATGTATATATATAAATGTTTTTATTAAATAAATGGCCTACTAGAAAAAAAAAATCATGGAGTTATATTCCCTCTTAATAATAGCAGTAACAAACAAAAATTATTTGTATGATTACAAAACAACAAACAATTTATTTTCAAATTTATCGATAATGTAAAGAAAATGAATCATGACTTAGTTAAGGTTTTTATGAACAGAATGACAATGAAATGTTTAATTGATTTTACAATATGTTATTGCAGATACCATACCCTGCTGTAACTGTATGTTTTGAAACCAAGTCACTACAAACACGGTTTAATTTCACAAAATATTATCACCTCTATAAAAATAACGATACGTATACGGAACTGACAGAAGAGGAGTACGTATGAAAGAAATTTTGTTTTAATAAATGTTAAATTATTTATATCCAGACTTTACGAGATACATTTTTCTCTATTCTTTCGTGCATTTTATTACTGAAGGACTTTCATTATGTTATTAAAAATAGTATGATTTTGGCAGGCACATCTTCAAAGTGATTGATATTATTTAAGTGGTAAGATGTAATCTTGTATCTCAAGATGTTAATTGCAAAGAAGTTTTTTGGGAACAAGTGTCAATTACCATATTGTTACGTCTATGTTAATTTTATCAAAAAATATTAAATATCATGCAATGGCCCAGGGAGGTTTTCTGTAAGGTTTCAATTTAGTGTTTTAATGTTCGAAGAGATAATAACAAAACCAGTAATATAACCGGTGACTATTAAAATTAGGATTACAAAAATAAAAGTAAATAAAACTATTTTAGACGTAACATGTATGAAGACACGACTTTAGTATGCGATGATCATTTAGCCCCAGCAAATGGCAGAAAGTTCTCTGACGGCAATGCAACTGTGGAAAATTTAAAACAGGTAAGAGCTGTTAAAATTCAATTCAACGCCATTGGTTTTTGTTATTTGACTAATTTAGTTTACTTTTGAAGGTGTCCCCGAATATATCAGAATTTTTCTTTGGTTGTAAATGGAAAGATATACCAAAAGACAGTTGTACGGATCTCTTTTCACCTATTTTAACGGAAGACGGTTTTTGTTACACATTTAATACAATGGGAGCAGAAGAGCTTTTCAGGACAGAGAAGTATTACTTTGTTTAAGTTTTAGTTAGTTATTTTGATACTTTTTACCTACATTATCTTGTAGTCAATAGATACACAAAACAAATTAAACAGCAAGAAAAATTTTGTTCATAATTTGGGTGTATGTAAAAAAAACGTATTTTTATTAACCACAATAACTTTATCCAAAAACTTTTTTATACGTTAAAGTGTTGAAAGTTACGGTACGGTACGTGGTCTCCACAATCCACTTCTGCAGATTTTTCATGAAAGATTTTGCCTGATTCATATTCTGTTAAGAGATGATGCGTGATCCCTAAAGCTGAACATAAATCTAGTTTGCTATTAAAAATACTTCATTATGGTTAATAAGCTTTTACTCAGTAACTAGATATTACAATTATACAAAAAAGGCCACAATAGGTAATAGCAGAAACTAATACTTTCTTTTTATTTTTATAGGTGCTGTTAATTTTTTCTTGTTAATAAAGCTTTCTTAATTTTTTAAATAACAATTTTGGTTTCATCAGTAACATTTTTGATTTTTAGCTTACATAAAGAATACAAATATTTAGAGAGTATAAATACTTCGCAAAGTTGGTCGTTAGAAGAAGGGTACCCTCCAACGGCGCCTTTAGAAACTTACCCGCACAGAGGTTCGGTTAGTGATACATAATGATACTCCTTGTTTAAAACTCCCACAGAATTTCGGCATTATAATTACAAAAAAAAAACAGAAAGGCTAATTAGCGAGCGACAACATTCGTCTCTTTATTTATCCTTTATAAAAACAAAAAAAAGAGCGGTTCCTTAGTTGCTGGGAAAAAAAACAAGTTACCAGAACAATGAAGTTTCTTAAATTTTTTGTATAAGATACTACACTAAGTTTACGCTCTTACACTATTCTATGGTGTGGTAAAAAATTATTATGCTGATTAACGCAAACCCTGGATGATTGTTAATTTTATAAACACAAACACTAGTAATTTAGCCTGGCCCAATGTTTTAAGCAATACTCATTACCCTTCAAACATTTCTGATTGTAATATTCTGTCGCAAATAAATTTTAACAATTCTTTAATTTTTAGGGTTATGGTGCAAAAGCAGGATTAACATTTTTATTACAAACTAAAGAGATTGATTTGGACTATCTTTGCAAAGGACCTGTACAAGGATTTAAGGTTACAAGCTATTTCAATTACTTTATTACTGTAATTTTTAATTAAATTCTATATAAATAATTTTTTTTAAGATTTTACTACATAATCCTGCGGAATTACCGAGGCTATCACAGCAGTATTTCAGATCACCCTTATCTCAGGAAGTCGTTGTAGCCGTCAGGCCAAAAATGATGACAACTTCAGATGGACTAAAACCATACCTTCCCTCAGTGTGAGTTTCTTAAATTGTATTGTTCTGTAAATTGTACGTGACTAGCACAAATTCCACTAAAATTAAAATTATGTGTAATAAATCGAGATTACTAACGAGTTGTTAATTAATAATAATTTAAACAATCTGTTGGCGCTTATATAAAAACTAGACTGTTTTTACAGGCTTCAGTGCTTTTATTATAATTACTTTAAGTAATTTTGAGAATGTATCCCTTAAAATTTTTACCATACGTACATAAATTCTATTAATGTGATATTGTTTAATTTTTGATTTTCAGACGTCAATGCTATTTTCCGAGTGAACGATATCTTCGCTATTATAAAGTGTACACCCAAGCCAATTGTGAAATAGAGTGCTTGACAAATTTTACATATGCGCGATGTGGATGTGTTCATTTTGGCATGCCGCGTAAGCTCATATCTTGTTTCTGATTCTACATTGTTGTTTTTATATAGGCTAATGATCAACCACGATCTCGTCTCATGGTAAGAAAAGAGTCTTAGTTATAAAGCGCAGTAGTCCTGGATAAGACTATTTGATATTTTGTGGACTCGACATAGCACTTACAGAAGGACGTATTATATCTTGTTTGTCGTACTACTTAGCTTAATTTTGTTAAATTTTAGACGGCCCCGGTATGACTGTCTGTAATGCTGGAAGCGTTGCCTGCATAAAGAAAGCCCAAAGTAAGTAAACGTTCACATAGCGAAACTTGTAATAAATAATTCACTTAAGCAAAAAATTTTAACTTAATATTTATGGAACATTAATTAAAACACCACTTACTTTCTCACACATATTAGTTTTCCATGGTTTTTTGTTTTTGTTTTTAATTCTGCTTTTCCTGAATATTATTATTAATATATAATATTAACCTTTTATACTTTTCTAAATCCGGGTAAATGCCATGGTAACCATAGGTTAAATAAAACTGGTTAGTTTCCATACTTGGTTACTTTTTACAACACTAAGCACGTATATAGTCCAGTCTTAGATGGATAAAATAAGACTCGTTGGTTTAAGATTCAGTGTATTTGGCATTTAGCGAGCAGCACAAAATCATATAAACACATTGTTTTTTAGACGACGCGTTGTTGAATTTCAGGTTTATTTAAATGATAAAATTTACATTTAATTTATTTTATTACGAATTGTTTTAGTGGAGTTGGTTACAGTGGAGATACAGTCAAGGTTAGAGAAGGAGTTGGATCAAAATGATACTCTGGGGGAGGCGCGCGAAGTAGCGTCACGATGCAGGTGTCTTCCTGCTTGTACGTCTATTGAATACGAAGCCGAAACCTCGCAAGCTGATTATGATTGGAAAGCATTGTATAATGCTTACAACATAACTATCGGAGAAGAAATATTAGAGTAAGAATTACGTAAAAGTTACACAGCCTTGCTTTTTGAGTTACATTTATTAATTTATTTTAATATTTTATGTTATAATTCTTATTAGAAATGTATTAATTCCGTGTACAGCTTTATCTCGACAACAAATGTCTCTTGTTTTGAAAATATAGCAGAAATTTATAAATATATTACTATTTGTTTTCAGTCAAAAATTCTCTCGTGTTATGATTTTCTTTAAAGAAGCCCAGTTCATCACGTCTAGACGTTCTGAACTTTACGGCCAAACGGATTTTCTTGCAAATTGTGGTGGCCTTCTTGGGTTGTTTATGGGTTTCTCAATACTCAGTGTCGCCGAAATAATTTATTTCCTCACTTTAAGGTAATTCTCTTACAAAATATTTTTTCAGGAATATTACAATTACTTGGTTTTATTTGCATAATAACTATTTTATCTTAATACTACTATACTGTCTACTGCTTAATTTTCAGACTGATAGGATACAAACCATAACACCAATAACCCGGTGCCCGGTATGCGAAAAAGGGTTTTGTTTAAATTTTTTACGTAATAATTGAGAAAAGAATTGTGAAAATCAACTATTACCATAAATGTAGTAACTGTTTTTAATTATTATTTTTCACTTTCAAACTTTATAATTGTATATGTGTTATAAAATTTCAGGATATTTTGTATTATTTGGCGTAAAAGAAATTCAAAGAAACGCGAAACCGATATTAAGTATGCAGATTTTGGTTCCAGCCCGAAACCAGTTAAATTTAAGCATTAATATAAGAAAATTAAATGTTTGCAGAAGATATCACTTCCTTCAAATATTTTCTCTAATATTTACAATCACACTCTCCATGCATTATTATTATACAAATTATATAATGGAATATTCACAAATTAAAAAATAAAATATTTATAAATCATTGAATGATTATCTTGTTTACTTTAATTTATCGTAATAATTTAAAGTATCTTAGACAATGTATTTTGACTTCTGTTCTTTATTGTATGCATTTATTATTGTATGCACTTTTTACAAATATTTATTAGTGATGAAAGTAATAAAAAATGTTTTCTATTAATGAAAAGACAGGATTTATAGATTGATACGTAAATATTTATTATATAAAACAGTAGTAGAGGTTTACTTGCTAGTAACTGCTGAAAACAAAATAATGCAATCTATAAATTTTCAATTAAATACTATTATTCTTCTCAAGATCCGCAATACCAGCTAGTTTTAAGTACTAAATATTTATTAAGCGGGAAAAAAAAAATTATGTCTTAATACTAACCTTTGGATAAGATATGCCAAGAATTTAATGTAAAATAAAAGTGTATTCTTTCTTAATTTTTTTATTACAATAAATTGAAATTGGTACAAAAATGTCGCAAGTCATTTAAATAGCACATATTTCTAATGAAATGAAATCGGACCCAGTTACATCTGTGGTTCTGCATTGGTAATGAAGCCAGTCAAATATTTTAATAAAAATGTATTATGACGGTGTTTAAATAAACAAGCTTCTGATGTAAAAAAATGTAAATACTTAAAACTAGAGCTAAAACATCGTATCTTTAAGAATTTATTGCTAACGCTAAAAAAATATTTGATTCTATGTTATAAGTGAAGATATAAATCATATTTTCATTAAAATTCGTTAATTTTTATAAATAGTTAAAACTATATTTTTTTTTCCTTATTAAACCAAATGACTAAACAGGCGGGATATTCACCTGACACGCTTGCGCATAAAACAACGTGGTGCTGGTTATGATGATAAACATTCCACCATATTTCATTGCATTTACAAATATTTAATAATCGGTGGGTATATGCAAATAAAGGACTTTAATATTAAACATAACTTTTATTATACATCGATTATTGTTTAAAGCAAGGCATAAAAAAACGAAATACTTTATACCGTACTAGGACCATTTGGTTTCTTTTTGGGAATATAGCCAATTCTGTTTTGTATTTCTTCAGTTGTTTTCAGCTCTCCTGTTAGAGGTTTTGCTGTATCATCTTGCATATTACTGATTGCAGAGGAATTATTCGTTTGATCTCGTCTTAATGCTTCATATTCTAGTAGATCATCTAATTTTAAAGTAATTTCTGTTAGTGGCCTTCTAATCATTGTTATTTCTGAAAGTAGTACAAAAATTATGTTAAATTTGAACGCATTTTAATAACAATCAATGATGTACTGTTGTGCAAATAACGTATATTGGTAAGGTTGGTAACGATGAAACTTAAAGGGACGTTCATTATAATATCGAAACTATCTTTGCAAGGTTATTATTGATTTTATACCAAAATAGATTACAGACAAGACAAAATAAACACATAATTAAGTAATGAATCGAAGGTTACATATTTATATTTGTAATGATTATTTTTACGTCGAATAATAAATATACAAAAGAGTAGGGTAGTTAATTTCAATTTCAAATAATAATAAAAAAAAGTTTCATGGGATTTCATAGTTCATCATACAGTTAAGAATCTTTGATTATTCCAAAAATCAGTATATCGTTTCATTAATAATTACATGACGACAGCGACGTAAATCGATATTAGAGCAAAAATCTTCTGACCTGTACAACCCTAAAACTATATCGAAGTAGAACCAACGAGTGACGTTGCAGTGAGAACGCGACATGTGTATCGCATTTATTGCGTATCAAGTAAATCATTGAAGTTATCACAACCTACTGTTTCTTAATAAATAATTTATTACTTATAAATTGTTTGAACACTCACCAAAATGCTTTATCTTGAAGATTATCTGGAAAGTAAGTTCTCTTTGTGCTCACTTAGATGACGCTTGGATGTTATTCTATTGGCACTACTGACCATGGATTTCAATATCGTTGTGGCGCGCATTTTAAAAACTCATTTTTTGCAGTGATTGAACATCTTCCTCAAGAACTACGGGACAGATTCACTGAAATGCGAGAAATGGATTTATCAGTACAGAGTTAGTTAATATATTTATATGTTATGTACATTAATAAGTAACATGTTGTTTGTATTAAATGTAATACTGCATTTCTAATATTTACGTTCTTTAATATATAAATACAGTAGTAATAAAATTAAAAATTCTTTCTTGTGATATATTTCGTAAAACCCGTGACTTTTCTTTCACACGCAGGATGCGTTCAACTGAGTGATGAAGTTTTATTTGGCATAATCTATATAGCAATTCTGCTCTAGTTCACTAGAAACAATTTCTAATGCATTATTCTGATACAAAAAAGAAGCCATATTTTATTGGTCGTATTAGTCTTAACACTTATTTTTTAAATTGGTTGGAATTTGATTATTTTTTTTTGTACAGATAATATGGACACTTTAGAAAAACGAGTACGAACTTTATTTGGTGGTTGTCGTCGTGGCGAAGTGACCACTGAACAGGCGAACACTGAATTTTCCGATATTAAAAAAGGATATAACAAGACTCTAGAGGAAGCTGATGAGAAAGTGACATTGGCCAACCAGATGTATGATCTTGTTGATAGATATTTGCGACGTCTAGGTATGTATGGTATATTATTTATTGTATGATATTTTAATACTTTCAAATTTAACAAATCATTATGCAACTAAACGAAACTATTATGACTACAAACAATGTAGCATTCTTACAATTTGACACAAAAATATGTAGCATGATAGAGCAAAACTGATAATATTGCTCAAAATCTTGAGATTAAAAGAATGCAGTGCATCCTTTCTTTTCTGTTGTCATTATTATATTATGATTTGTCGACAAGCCAAATGTTTGAGAAATTTAAACTCAATTATATGGCCAGCTTTTACATTTTATACCTTCAATAGCTATGTATCAAAAAAGCAATGCAAAAGCTCCAGTTCTTTGTTATATTGGATAACTGACAATCATAATTTTCAGTAGAAATATCACAATAAAAATGTTGATAATATTTATTGTTATATTACATGTGAAGTAAACGACCATTAAGTAATTATTATTCTGAATAATACAGAAATTTTACTTTTTTCTTAATTTAAATTTACACTGAACTTTCTGGGACAATGAAACTACTTCGTAAAATGCCTTCAGTGCAATGTTCAACATCCTAATTAGCGCTACATTGCTATGAGTGCAGTACCATCACAAATATTTAAAGTTGAATGCAATATGTGTATAAAAAAATGTTATTTTTAAGAAATTAAAAAAAACAACAAATACATTTTCAGATACAGAATTACATAAGTTTAAATGTGAGTTGGAAGCGGATAACAAAGGTATCACAGAGTTACTGGAGAAACGTTCGCTGGACCTTGATACAAACACAAACCATTCAAGCACTTCTAGTAACAATCATTACAAGGAAAATAGGTGAGTATGTTTCTCGCTTTACTTTGGCTTATAAGTTTAAGGTACACAAAATAAATTCATGAAACTTTTCATTTGAGAAACTCTTAATTCCCTTTAAACTTTAGTTTTTTGGGGTAGAAATTAATAGGAGGAAATTGACATGTTCCATGAACAAGAACTTGAATGGATACATGATATTTGCCTCTTCAAATTTAGCAAGATCTCTTGGAGAATGCCTGCCCTAAGAAGCTGGGACTGGGCCCAGTAGTGAAAACATTGTGTGCTTGCGAGGACAAGATACACAGCACCATTTTGTCTACATTGCCTTGTGATGTTAAATATTGTGTTTACTTCAGTAATTTTAGTTATTGTTATGAAAGTGATTTACTTAAGGGTTGAAAATGTTTAAGATATAGAATCCGTGCTGAAAAACGGCGTGACAGCTGGGCCACAAGAGATGCAAGGGCTCACACTAGTAATGGAAACCTTTCCAGAACTGACACAGCAATTCAAGTGAGTGTTCACTTGAGATATGAAGTCTATTATTACAATGTTTATTTTTAAAATATGTAACTAGCCACTCTAATACTGTATAGAGATTAAATAACAATTTTACATGTTTGCATAATCATAACTTGTTGTTTTCAAGAATTGTTTTTATTAGAGACAAGCATGATGTTTATGGTAAATGATATTACCATCAATATAAATATGGTGTGAGTTAGGATGATACATACTGAATGATATTGTGGTTTTCTCATCAAGTCATGTAATTTTTTAGTCTCGTTTAACCCGTTATCCCAGTAATTTCACTATCCAGCTATGGGTGCTACAGTTACTTAACTAGACTGTTTCCAGCAACAAAGATAAATTTAAAAGAAAATTTCTGGTAATGTAGGATGATTGCAACAGCAATAGTAGTAATATTGTTATAAACTACTTTATAATTCAATAACAATTAAAACATTAATATGTGCTCCACAGGTTAATTTCTTTAGGAGTACCATAAATCTACACTAATTAATAATCTTATAAAAATTGTTTTTAACCTTAAAACAGGCTGTGTTGAGTCGCGATTCATTTTCTCTGGGTCACGCCGGAAGCACCATAGCAGTAGCTGCAAGTCAAGCTATTGCTGCTACCCAACAGGTACTGATAAATTAAAATTTAATTTTCATACATTTAAAATGTTTTTTTTATTCTTGGAACCTCTTTAAAAGCACACAATGCTCTTGTCAGTAGATACCTATCTATATCTAATTTAGTGTAGAAGGGTAGTGCAGAAAGTATTTTTTTTATGTAATGGCCTGTTGAAAGTATCCTTTGCCTGATGGTAATTGAGCAATTCTCTGTAGTATTGTACCACAGTATGATAAATGCAGCGCCACATTGTACTTGTGATTTTAAAACATAAGATTTTAGATCTCATTACGGCTTAATTACACTAGATGCAACCCCCACCTCAATCAGAATCGCAGTGATGTTTACACTTTACTATTCGCTCTCGAAAGCACAGTAATGTTTGCACTCTAATATTTTTCATCTATCTCCAGCAACATGTATTTGCCACCGGAATACAATTCTAACTACTAACTAAAGAAAAATTTTTTTTTTTATATTTATACTTTTATAAATAAAGACGATTTTTGCACATACTGCACGAAGGTTGCACGCACTCATTACACTGAAAACCCTTTTTACAACCATACACTGAAGATAGTTTGTTTGATTTCAGATGCATCATGGTAGACGCACGGCATCTCTCAAAGCTTCGTACGAAGCTGTGGCGGGCGGAGAACTGGTGCACCATGCATTGCACCAAGCACATCACACCCACCATGATCATGGTAGTTATTAAAAAAAATCTGATTTCTTTTTGTTTAGATTTTATTTCTGATGCAAAACATAAGGGGTAAATATATCTTTTAAAAAATCATGTCAACCATATAAAATCTAACATTACATATCTTTTTGTGTTTCCTCTCCCTACAGGTTGTAATTATTAAAGGAGTCGACTTCGGCGGCAATGAAAATCTTCACTTACCATCATATCATGTTGTTGAAAACAACTTAAATAACTCCTTAAAAATGTATATGACATTTACAATAAGCAAAAGTTTATAATTAATATTTCACTTAATTGAATGTTAGTTTAACATATGTTAAGTGTAACTTGCTGATGATAGGCCTATTTTTGCGCCAAACAATAGTGTGCAAATATTCTGAGCTTTTAAAATTACTAGGTTTATGAGCATAACATCGCTTTTTTTTCTATCTCTCTCTTTCTATCTCATCTCTTTTAAGACAATAAGTACAATATGGTACAGTAGTGTTTCATAATTAACAATTAAACGAAAGTTTACTTTATAGGTCATGGACTGACTTCGAATCACAGCCAGAGCAGCAGTGTTCATGGGCACCAAACAACATCGCACACTCACAGTAACTCTTCATCGTCTAACAAACGGCACAACAAGCAAAAGTTAGAACAATAAAATATAATACATGTTTTTTGTTTTCCAGTATACATTAGGATGTTGAACAATATAAATGTTGATAGAAGAAACTATGAGAAAGAACAATATTTGTTACATGATATTTTAATACTTATCTTTTAAAAAAATGTTTTATGGTACATATAGTGAATTTTGCTGACCTTGTCCTTGACTTATAGTGGTCTTTTATGTTACATCTTTTGGTTTTTTAACGTGCGGGAAATGCCTTCACGGGGGCAAAGACAGGTTATGTCGGACTTGTACCGACTTAAACCGGCACGAGGTTCCTCTGTCATCGCGTAAGGCAGAGTCACGGGAACGCTTTCGTACACTTCCTTGACCCCGCCTGCACCGGCTGCTCCGCGCAGCTTCACCTCAGGGAGAGATACTCTCCCTTTCCTCCTCTGGTAGGGCGCACTTGGACGTACAGCGCGCCCTCCTCGCGGTCTTTTATCCACACTTGGGCATCGGATCCCCACAAATCCGTCACCCAAAGGCAATGGTTTTTATGGCATATCTAGGCCATACCGGCATGGTATATATTCCAACCCGACGTCCACCGGTTTTTATTACTAATAATATGTAGATAATTAATGTTGTTGTTTTGCAGGAAAAGCTCCTACACTTCTTCATCAGGTATAGCGTCACACACACAACAAACTGTCTCCGCTGCTGCTAGTCGTTCATCCTCACCAACTGTTGTGTAAGCATTCCCTATAATTATTCTTTAAATTATTATATAATAAACATTGTATAGATTGTACTCTGGGCCAGAAAGGTTCTAAAATAGAAAAATAAATAAGATAGAGGTGATGTAGTGAGATTCACTTGAAACAGATTTGTGTGTAGCCCGATAGGTCCGATAGGTATGGAGATCTTTGAGGGTAGCCTATATCCAGTAAGTTACGTGTATCTGCTGATAATAATGATGAAGATGAAACATCTTGTTTTTTATCAGTAATGTACAGGAGTTTGTTAATATTATTATAATAAATCAAGAAATTAACAAAAATGTATTACTTAATATAACAATTAAATTAACTACAACTTAAATAACAATGTAGACAGCCTTACTAGTAAATACCACGTTGTTATAAGCAAGCACATTACTTACCACCAAATGAATATTGCTGCTTGTCATAATGTTGAATTAAGTAAAAAACATTACTTTTGTATCTTACGAGAACAAATTTAACTCATGAAATATTAAATTTTTAGCGGCATCAACAATGTAGTAAATAATGTTACAATTGAAGAACCAATGGAAGAAGAATGGACCTATGATCCCAATGAACCACGTTATTGTATTTGTAACCAAGTGTCTTATGGTGACATGGTTGCATGTGATAATCAAGATGTGAGTATCAAAATGAAATAATAATTAAAATGCTTAATCAAGGAGTTTTAATACAAAGCAGAAGCTTATTACAGCACCAAACTAGTGTGCAAACATCAATATGTTAAAGAGTGTTATTGCAATAACTTATCAAGACAAAATATTTTGTCTCATGTATACAAGTTTTATGTGGTGCAGTGTTCATCATCTTTAATCAATACCACATAGTTATGAGTAAAATTACCACTAACCATCAGAATAATGTCTTGTTGATATTCCCATTTTTTCATATAAAAATGGTTGATGGTTGTTCAAATAAATAATTCCATAATTTTAGACCTATCTGGTTTATCCTTTGACTATATTTTATGCTTAGATCTTATGACCTTAGACTATAAACCATTAACCATAAATCTTGCTTGTTCCAAGTTGTTGGTAGAGTAGTAATTATTCATTACATGGTTTCCTTTTATCAGTTGTACTTAATTGTTTTAATATTTTTATTTGAATTTCAGTGTCCGTATGAATGGTTTCACTACCCATGTGTGGGCATTACAGCTCCTCCAAAAGGCAAGTGGTATTGCCCGCAGTGTCAGACGAATATGCGTCGTAACCGAAACCGCAAGAACTGAACTCAATTTACATACACGTAAATTCTATTAAGCAAAAAATAAATAATCTGGCTATAAGAGTATTCAATGTTTTCTGGTTTTTAGTGTAATTAAAAAAATAATAAATAAAAAAAACTGTATACTATTGATCCAATTCGGATTTGTTAAAAACACTATTAGAACATAAAATAAGATACTTTTTTGTTTTTTTTTAATGGAGCTTTAACTCAGTCTTTGATGGCTGTGCTGACTTCACCATAACTGATATACTATTATCTATTGATGATATATTTAGAAACTATTATCTATTATAATACTTACTAACGTCAATAAAAGTAAAGAATGTTTCTGCTTAAGTATATATATGTATATGTGTTGATGCCTCAAATAAAATAATCCACTTACTAACATGCAACAACGCAAAAATTTTAGCGCGCGTATGTATAGAAACATTTCCGTGATATCAAGATAAATTTTAAAAGAAATATACAAGGGCATAAGCTAGACATAAAAACGACGTAAATTATAAGAAATGAAAGATCAAAATTTTACCATTTATAAAGTGAAATATAAAATAACAAATATCTCTTTTATGCTTTTAATAATACTATTAAAATGAAAATGATTCAATCTTACCTGCTTGCTTTTATTACTATATAGTTCCAAAGTGTGTCTAGATAAAGAGAATCAAGATTTGCTTCGTCTTTATTTAGCTAAATGCTACCTTACCAAATATGTGTATGATGTAAAAATTATAAGTATTTTCAAGGTAGCCGTTACATTTATCTACAATAAAGTTAAATGGAAAAAAAAGCGTTTTATTACTTCATTAAAAAATTGGTTTTGTTTCCACCGATTTTTGTTAATTGAATAATCAAAAATTAATTAATCAGAATGCAAAATTATGTTCCACACATATATTACCGAATTTTAAAATTCCTAAAATAATGAATAAACAAAATGTAGAGAAGTTTTATTTTCATTTACAGTGTGTATAAAAACATTTTTTTTAACGCTTTTATTGCTTTGCTACTTTTAACTCGAAAAAAAACTCAAGTATGATCAGCTATTGTTGGTGATATACCCATTGCATTAGATAGAAATAAACCAACAACGTGTCCTAAATTACAATTTGCATCAATTCCTAGTTAATTTACAAAACAAAATTACAACATTTATGAAGAAAATCTAAGTACTGAATATCCTCATCTCAACGGTTTTCCACTATTGGGTGTAGGTCACTTGTAAACTGTTTTACAAAATATAATGTATCGCACAGAACATAAAAATGAATAATAATTGTAAAAAACGTGTTTTATTAGTATTGTATGAATGAAATATTGTTTTGTGTGTATACATATATAAACCCGAATATTTATTTTACTTCTATTTGATACCAATTTCATCAGATGTAAATCGATTTTTCAAAATCGAGCAGGCGCAGAAGAAATTTCTAGAATATGCTCGATGGTTAACTTCATTGGTTTTTGATGTCACTTTTAACTAATTCTCGACTTTATCGTTAGTTAACCGCGTGTTATATGAAGTTTACGGAAACACTTTGATGAGTATACTAAAAATTTTACTTAGTAAATATATACAGAAAACAAAGATTTATAGATATTTAAGGTTAACAACATAAGACGACAAAAAGATGTCTACAGCAAGAATTGCAGAGGTGAGTTAACAGAAAAACTGTTTAAATATATTATTTTCTTTATTGTTTTAATGTAATGAATGAGTACTTGTAAAGGACTCGTAATTGCCGGCTTAATAAATAATAATATAAATGTGGTAAAAATCGCTTAACTTAATTTTTTTAAATGTGTTATGTTCGCGGAAACCAAATAAATAACTTTAAGTGTTTTTAATAGTTAAAGGGCGACATTGATGAACTTAACGAATTGTTAAAACAAGCTAAACGGGAAAGAGTTCAAGATTTATTGTCTTTGGAATTAAGGAAATTGGAAACAGAATTAATCAATTTAAGAGATAGTGCTTCATCCTCTGCTACCCCTTTGGAAGTCTCACCTATACCTACAACATCTGCCTCAGTGAACGAAAAACGATATCAAGTAAAACTAAATGGATATGGTTAGTATATATACATTTGAACATTGCAGATGTAGTTTTTATCACCTGAACTCCTCTGAACATCTTGCATACCTTACTTATTTATATTCTTTATTGGTAAATAACTAATATTGGTGGTAACCAACAACAATAGAAAAGAAAATGGTATTTAATAATAGTAACAAAAAGTGATCTCTTCATTTAAAGCAATTTTTTCTGGACAACTAGTAAGTGTATATGATTGCATGGAGCTTATTTTTTTTTTTTTTTTTTTTTTTTTTGGGGTGTTGGGGGTGGTTTCGGCCCCCATTATGGCCGGGCGGTTTTAAACAACACCCCCCCCCCCAGCCCGTACAAGATGGGGTTTGCCGGGTTCGGGGTTAAAAAAAAATGGGGGGGGGGG
>DWLS01000094.1:0-43476 GCA_018246255.1 Pachliopta kotzebuea | reverse complement strand
ATCTCTGAATTTAGTCCCCATGAGATCTTTGCAGTTCGACTTACTTGTTTATATATATTTGTAGCTTTTTGACATACATATCTGAGAGGTGGTCTGGTTAGTGTCATGCATGTTGATGGTATCTGCAGTGTTGTGCGGAACCCCTTGGGATACTGGGAGATTAGCGCAAAGCGTAGTCTGCGCTTATGAGTCTTGGATTCGAATCGAGAAAACACCTGAACCTTCTGGTGACAGAAGGTTGAGGTGTTGTTGCAGTCGTTCATTATTTTGTTGTGTTTTTGTCTACTGCTGAGAAAGCGATGAGGAGTTGTGTAGCCTTCGCAACATAAAAAAGGTAAGTACATTCATAACTATGACGCCGTGCGCATGTAATAATGCATCGCTAGCAAAAACAAGCGATGACTCAAATGTTTCCGTTCCATTTTTTTTTATATCCGCACGTTGCATGACGCACGGCCTGATGCGAAGATATAACGTATATGTGATTGATGCAGGTGTCAATGCAAAGGTCGGAGGGCGTCACCTCCGATTCTATATCCATGTCACGTTCTGATGATCTAATGATCTATTCATTAATTTCGTTTCAAATGACCAATGCAGCGGTGACAGTTGATCGCTTAACCATAACAATCGCTGCAATAAGAACTGGTGTACATATAAGGATTGATGTATCATCATCGGCTGACAAACGCCCACTGCTGGACATAGACCTTCCCTAGAGAACTCCATTTGGATAGGTCCTGTGTTGTCTGCATTGTCGGTCCATCTTTTTTTTTTTTTGTCGCGAGGGGAAACTTTTAAAGATATCCTGCTTCTTATAGGAGAACTCAGAGTTATGTGGGATTTATATCAACTAAAACCCCCTCTGTGGTCATCCTTGGTGCATTGTAGAAGGCCCCGGGATCTCCTGTGGAACTCACCGCTGAACACATCTCTGGGAATTGTCGGTCCACTTAGTGGGGGCTTTCAGTACTATTTTTACCGGCACGGGCTTCTAAGGACCTTACTGCCGGAACGATGTGCCCAGTCTATTGCCACTTAAGTGTAGTAATCCTTAAGGATTCCAGATACTCCAAGCATAATATCTCCCCTAGCTAGCCTAACTCTCAGAGCGCGAAAACGAAAAGAAATGTGCGACTAGAAAATAAAGAGAAATAAGAAGAAAGACAAAAGAAAGATGTCATGAAGGATCGGTATAAGATAAATAACACCAACTAATATCAACATGCGATGCGTGCACGAAGAAGTGAGGCTAGAAAATTTGTAAAGAATGGAAGACTAGTGAATGTTTGAGGAAAGATAATTGTAAACAGGAACAGGTGTAAAAAATAAAGGAAAGAAAGAAAAGAGGTAATAAGAGAAAAGAGTAAATAAAATCGCAATCCCACTTTGCGGGAGAACGAGTATAAAATAAAACTAATATTACGCTTGCTTTAAGACATGTATTAAATATCGTGGCTATAAACGTTAAAAAACAAGATAGAGAAATGAAAGATAGTGTCTCAAAATTTGTATAACATGTATAATTTGTATAAATAATTTTCTAAATAAAGCAATTTCTTTTACGGAACTAATAGAAGTAAAAACAGCACACGATATATAACCTTATTTGCAAATTCCGAGCACAGGGATATTAAACGGAATGAATCCTTTCACAGCTGCATAATTACGAAATATCCGGCAACGAATGAAATGCTTCATTTCATTGAGGAATAGTATAAATAGAGTGGTGGCTGCAGTGGTGCGGGGGTGGGGGAAGGGTAGAGGGGGCTGCGGTTACGAAACACATACAAAATGGTGAATCAAAGAGAATTCCCGATAAAAATCCATCCGACGTCCGGAGCTTTATTGGGTATGGTATTTAATATCGGAAATATACAAAATAAATATCGGGGTGCGCGGAGGTATGGAATCGATCGGCAGCTTTGTTATTCACCGGCTGAACCAGGCACACTGAGGTAAACGTGCTGGTAATATTGGTGCCAAAGGAAACGCTTTTTTTTGTAGCTGGACAATTTAAGATACACAGCTTACGGGAGAATCAGTTATGTGCGATTTATACCAACTAAAACAAGTCAATGCATTGCGGATCGTCCAGGAATCTCTTACGATACTTACCGGTGTCTCCCTGCATTGCTGCTGAGCATATCCCGAGAATAGTCGTTATCCTCCCCAACACCAATAGTGTGCTGCAACAGAATACGAGACCTCTTCGTACTCGACCCAAAAGGCCCCCTCCCTCTAAGCCCGCGAACCCGAACTCCCTTTTAGTCTCCTACGACAGACAGGGCTTACCTTAGTCCTATTCTTGATAGCTAAATACTACAGAGATAGCCAAAGAAAACCTAGTCACTACCATCATCATTCGTCCACATCTGTACTCCTACAAAGATATTTACACTCATTAACCATTAATCATAAGTCTTGGATTACTTTTTATTTTGTCTGTAATATGATTTAGATATAATGTTAAAAGTTAACCTACATTTTCGATAGAATTCACTAAATTTTTTTATTTCATTTACAAAATAAATTACAACATTACACTACAGATTTTTCAACCTTATACATTTTATATGAATCCAGCAAATCTTCATTTAGTTCGTTCGGTCGAAGGAAATTTAATATTAACAAATTAAAACATTTGCTAGTTAAATTGATCAAACAGATTGTGAAATTATTTATAGTATTTAAATTTTTTTTTATATGCAATATTAAATATTTATTTATTTAATTAAGCTGTGTTAAAATATATAACAGTTAACATTAACGTCGGTGTTTGTAGTAGCAGTAGTGCGCGCCGCCGCCGGTAGATGGCGTTAGGAGTACCAAAAACAAGCCGTTTTTTGTTCTTCGCATTCGTAAGTTAATTACTCTCATGCCTCTCCCTCTGAGTATTTTTCCAGTCAACATACTTATTAATATCAACAGTTGTGGATTAGTTCCCAGTTTAAGTGCGTTGAAGTAATACCAAATATAATCTAAATTATCGAAGGGATTTATTATCCTTCGAGAATATTTGTAAGTTTATGATATACAACAATATTTTTGAAGTATGACACAAAATTTTTAGTACATCTCATATATTTTTAAGTTATAAAAGAATTAAAATGTAAGATAGTAAGAAAAAAAATAAGTTTGTTATATGATTAATGTTACTAACTAATGCGCCGTCAAACCGAAACATGGATGTTCCATATTACTAACTTAACGGTTACTGCTCAGAGTTCTACTAGTAAACATCTTACTTCTATTGACATTTATTAAAAAAAAAACTTGGTCCCAAAAATCTTCCAGTAAACAATCACTGTTTTGTTGTTCAATAGGTTCGGTAAATTGTAAACGAAGTACAGTGTACAAAAAGCTATACGGGTTGAATAATAAAGTGTCGAGTTAAAAATAACTCTAGCACCCTTTCAAATGTTAAGTGACCAAGGTTACTAACAAACGACACCGCGTAAATACTTAAATTGGCCAGTTCACTTCGACCATCTGCCGCATGCGCGTGCGCAGCGTCACCTGTAACCAGCGCTCAGGTGCCGGTGTTCGAGTTTGGAAGACGTAATATCCTTAAAATATTAATTACATACCACACAAAATAACCTGTAATATATTCTGTATAGCTATTTTTTTCTCGGATGTAGTTTTTGCTTTCTGCCACTATCATGGCCGCGAAAGCTTCATCGGAGCCTGAGCTCGCGGATCCGGACTCCGCGAGCTGAAAAGTATATATATATATAAAAAAATTATATAATATAAGGTAGAGGAGAGAGACGAGGGAAGAGGATTTGAGAGGGAAGGAGGGAAGAGGTGGGAAGAAAGAGGTGGAGATGATACAATAGATACTTATATATATAAACTGTACCTTATTCTAATTCTGTACTCTGCTTTAAGGTTTAAGCTACGGATTTGATACATGTCTTAAAGAAGATATTAGTTTGTGTTAAACTAACTGCATGTAACATTGAACAATTCATTAGTGCAGGCTGGATTCGGAACTGGTACCTTCGGAGTGAGAGGCAGGCGTTCAAATGCTATTAAGGCGTTAGCAAACAAGCATACGCCTGCAGGATTAAAGTCACCACTAGCTTATTGTCGACCCAAAAAGAACCTTATCAAACCCTTTTTAAACAACTCTATTCCGTAGGTCCTTGGAAAAACTTTAGGGAGTTCATCCCATAATATAAGGGTTCTTGGAAAAAAATTATCTGAAACCGGACTATAAGTGATTAAAGCAATTCTAGAGTATGAGGATGCACTCCCTGTCCACGGCGAACGGTGCGATGATGGAATGTGGCCTTGGGCATCAGATCAAATAGTTCTTCAGAACATATCCCATTATACAACGAGTCCCAGGATGGAGAACATTAAATATGATTTTATTCCCCATCAAGACCCATGATTTTCAAGATATTAAGCTCAATTCATCACTTTGCACTTTCGATATGATTCAACCGATCACTTGGTGTGCATATTTTAAAGACAATGTATTTATCCTGTCAACTTTGTTGTAACTTAACTACAGACTTGTATGGAATATTAAGTTCTTACCAATAATTCATTTTATGCATAGCATATGAGGATTTCAGCTGCCAAGTGTGGGCGTCGATCGGTTCGAAAGACGGCTGCACTTTCCCCCAAAACCAACATAATTGAATTGTTTAAAACAACAACTGTATTAAGCGATCAAGTAACGGAATGATCTTTAAATCATAACTTAAGCAGATCAAGTTATCTGAGCGTTATGACGTGCTCTGGTCGTCATTTACGGCTCGCTATTAAACTGTTTGGGTTTCAAACTACAAAACAAGCTCAGCTTAAACATTTGGATCACATATGTCACAGGAATGCTTGTGTTAAATTTATGAAGCATCTCCTTTGTAATCAGTGGTTAAAGTTAAGCTGCAGCATATAAAATAATAATTGTAGTAATAAAGTATAAAAGAGTATCTGTCCCGACGGCGATACGCCAATATAACTATTAGTTATGGTTAGGATGTGAAGTAGACACCATAAAGTTTATACTTATACACTACTTAACCTCGTGAATGTTGCCGTTATAGAACTACAATATATTGGATTTGGTTTATTATTAAGTATTATTAAAGTAGTTAAATTCTAATGTCTAGTTAATGATAAACTATAAACGTTTATAATTATCGTGGATGTGAATTGGCGTTTACTGAATCAGCTGTGTTGTCGCTGCTGGATGTTTGTGGGTGTTATTTCATGGTGTTTATTAAAAAAAAAATTTATGCAACTGTATATAATTAAAAAGTTTAACACTAGATTTTAAAGACGAGTCAAATTGACTGGTCCTGCAAGTTCAATTTCAAATTTTTCTTTCTCTAATGATATGATGACTTTTGTAGTTTCAACTAAATAAATAATTTTTTGAACTTTTTATTCTTTTATATATATGTATATATTTTATATAAATCCAAGGAAATGTATGTAATTAATAAAATCAATTGATTTTATAAGAATAAATATAAGTTGATTTTGTGATAAGTTAAAAGTTAATAGATAGTTGATTTTAGAAGTTTTAATTACCAAGATAATATAAACTAACTATTATTTTACTGTATGACTGTTACCCGATGGTCTAAACAAGTGTTATATTAAAAAAAATATTATAAACAACGTGTTTTATTACAGAAAGCATTTACTTTATACATTTCCTAACACGATACGAAATTTATAAATTTTTTAGGATATCTATGCATTAAATAGTTTATCAAACAATATTTTATACATTTCCTAAATAATATCCGAATTGTATACATTTCCTAGGATTTGTATACAATGACGGTAACATATATTCATATCAAATATAGTTAAACAGTTGGTAAATCTAGTATTAAGAGCTTGTACCGTGTATTGTGTGGTTTTTTTTTTTCGAATGATGTTAATGCTTTCGGCCACTATTATGGCTGCGAAAGCTTCATAGGAGTCCAGATCCGCGAGCTGAAAAATATATAAGGGGGAGGATAGAGACGAGGTGGGAAGAAAAAGAGGGAGATGATACAAGAGATATATATATATATGTAAACTGTATTTTAATCTAATTCCGTACTCGGAGTACGAAAAACGTGTCGGGTATTGTGTGGTAGTATTCCGGTTGTTAGTTTCTATGTATGTATGAGGTAGCGGGGAGGTGTAATGATATCATAGTAACGTGCGCTCGAGTCGCACGCGCGCACGCGAATGTGTCGAGGCGGCGGAGGGGTGTGAGAGGGGGGTGTGGCGAGGCGCGCGGCGAGCGGTGGGGCAGGGCTTGAGGGGGCGCGCGGCGGCGGCGGGGCGAACAGCTGAGCGGGTATATTGACAGCACTCGGCACGTTGCCGCCGCGTTAGTACGTCCCGAGCCGCCGCGGAGTGCGCACGTAGCCGCCTGTGTTGATGCGAACGCCGCTGTGCTCGCCGTGCGGTCCCGTTCCGCTGAAATTATGACTTTTGGACCGTTCGCCGGCGAAGAAGGCAGCGCCAGATCAATTGTTCCTGAGCGGGCGTTGAGGATACTGTCCAGGCACTGGGTGGTCGAGGGCATCCCGCCCGCCGAGAGGCTCCGGTGCTCAAAGAAGTTGCTGCTCGTCTCCCCGTTCGGACTTTTATAAACTTGTAACGGAGTAAAAAATTTTAAAAATCAAAACTTTGAGAAACAAATATTAATTTTTGCGAACGTCAGTCGCCAGTGTTGAGTGCATTACGTGAACTGTGTTTTGTGTTTAGTTTTTGGGGGTTTTTTATTTTTTTTATTATAATTTTTGGATAAACGCAAAATGGTGCCGCAGCAAGTTTCCGAAGTGAGGTCCTTGACGCCCACGTCGAGCGGCGTACCAGTTTTCGGTTCGCAGTTGGTCGACAAGAACTCCTCCACTCCGTACACTGATGCAACTCAGGTATGTCGCAAATATTTGATTTTCCCCAGATTGACCCCCAGTGAAATAAAATAAATATTTTACTCCCACATTTTCAAAAACGTTGACAAAAATGAAAATCAGTGAATTAAAAATTTTCGGTAAAGTTAAAAATTAATAAAATCACTAAATAAAAAAAAATCAAGAAATCTAAATTTAACTAAACATTAATAAACTTACGATAGTTATACAAACCAGTGTCAATAACGGAATACAATAACAAGTAGTCAAAAGTAAATTAAAAGCGAAAGAGGAAAAAAAAAACCAGTCGAGAATTTCATAATTGAGTGAGTTGGATACACACTGAAAAAGTATAAATCTCTGAAAAGTTGGGAGTCGAGTCCTGATTAAATTAACTCGAAAACTCTCAATTTCCCAACTTGACGAAAATCCGAAACTTTACAGTTAAATAATTAAAAATTTTGTTCGTAACTTTGTTCGGACATGTCGCAAGTGTTATTAAAAATATTACCGAACCGTCTATACAATGAATTATCGCGAATTTAATATTTTTATACATATATATAAATAAAAAGGATTTATATTGAACTTGACTATTAGGGATTAATGTGAAGGAGTCGCGTTGCGCAGTTCTATACTGTAAACATGTTTTTAGGTATTGCGTTGTGTCTAATAGTTGATAAGAAAGTCTGCTGCGAAACAAACACGCGCTGACGGTCTAAAATTATATTTTATTATTGCGCAAATTAACTTACACTAGATTTATTAGAAATAGTTCAAAATCTAGAACATTTCACGGTCAAGTCTATCCGCTTCTTTCGTCCTCAGTATAAATAACGTAAAATATATTGAAGGCAATCCGCCGCCCGTACTTATATTTACGAAAATATTAACTAAGCAATTATAATATATATATTTAGTTTATGTAAAATAGATAAAACATTAATTGAAGTAAATTATATATTTAGTTACGGCGTGTTAAACAATTGTTTTTTTATTCAGTATAACTCCGTACGCTCCCGCTGTTAGTTTTAACGATTTATTGTTGTTAAGTGAATTTAAAATGTATTATACCAGAAAGAAGATAAACTAAATGAAAAAAAGAGGTTCTATATACAGTCAAGTTAATTTTAACATATATCGATTAATCAACATAACATTTTGAAATTAAATTCGCTGAACTAGAAACAATGATTTGTTGGCATATGAACAAATAGACAGCACAATCTAATGATTTTATTACTTTACGCAAGATAAGTATTATTTTTATTACTTAAATCGTAAAAAATGAAAACAAAAAAACTTTGAAATCTTTGCTAAAATAATATATTAACAATAATATATCTCAAAGTAACTGAATATATCAAGTAAACGCTTTAAATGTTGTGTGTTATGAAATAATACTATATGTACTGATAAATATCTTTTAAGTGGTTAGTTAGTTAGGTGGGTTAAACTATCACCAAATTCAGATACAAGTAGCAGTCGGAATCGAACCGGTGCTATAACAAAATAAGTTGTTAAGCGCTGAACTACAGAGGTGATTAATTTGCCTTATACTAGATATAATCGCTGTATACTAAATACAATGCAATTAAGAAAAGTTAGTGCGTGTGATCGATCACGTAGCCTGCACTTCTCTATGAACACTTAGAAAACATATAGATATATGAGCATATAATATACGTATATACCATTACGTTTTTATATTCTCGTATATACATATCTTAAAGCAGATATTAACTAAAGCATGCGCAAATGACTAAACATTAAAAGCGGGAGAGGAATTCGTTCACAGTATACAAGTATCCAAGTCAGTTTCAATACACTCTGCCGGGTTCAGTATAAATAGATCGAATTAATAAACGGCTGGTGGTAAACCGTGCGGCTAGTATTGACACAGGCGAAGCGACGCAGTCGAACACTCCAAATCACGTGATGAGTGCAACTGTGGCAGTCAAAATCGGTACTTCAAAACTAGATTTACCAGCTGTTTAACTATACCTATTGCAAACCAAACCTAATACTTTTGAAATTAATATATATGAAATATAAAGTTCATATAGTTATTTTTTTTTGATTAAATTTACTAAAGTCATGATATCATTACAAAAAGAAAATATTTCATGTGGAAACATTTTTAAATTGAATTTGAAAGACCAGTTAATTTGACTGGTTTGGTAAGTCTAGTGTTAAAAATTCAAATTGGGATCAGGCGTAGTGGATGCTTGGTGTCTTTGGTGCTGTTGCAGGCTATAGGGTACTGTGACTGCTTACCATCAGGCTGGCAGTATGCTTGTTTGCCACTGCAGTGTTATAAAAGTGTGCGCGCGCGCGGGTGCATTAACATTTCAATGTCAACTCGTAATATTTTTAGTGATCCGCCGTGGCCGTGTGTGCGCTCGAGCGCGCTGGCACGTCATTACGACGTGCATTCATCATCATCAGCTGATAAACGCCCACTGCTGGACATAAACCTCCCTCCAAAGATCCCACCGTGCATTCGATTTCCTACACTACTACCACTACGTTTTCAACGGCTGCGAAGTTGCCGGGTTCCAATCCGACCTGCACCAAAGAATTTTTCAATTTATATTCAGTTAGTATAACAACTAATATCACATGCTTTAACACATCCATCAAATCGAGTGGCTGTTATACAAAATAGGGAACTATTCGCTTAAGTCAAAATTCAAGGTAGCTTATCTTGATCCTGTGAATCGAAAATTCGTCTCCGTACCTTTCCACGTGGATGTGGATCTCGAGCTCGTGTACGTAACACCGGGAAGTGGATCGAGTGGATCAATTAGCATTGTACCACCGCCCACCGCGACGGTTTATGGTGCCACAATGGTACTGATAATTAAATCTATTGCACGGCGGCCAGATGTTGCATGGAGGTGAAGAAAAAAACAGTAATTGTAATTAGTCGTAGTTGAATGGCGATTGTGGAATATTTTCCGTAGCGACGACATCATGTCGGCTTACATCAAAAACTGAAGACTAGGAAGTAATAAATTCAATGATACAACAGAAGCCAATAGGTGTAAAATCCATATCCTACAGTTTCCTGAGAGTTGAGGGATGGAAATTTTGTAATTTTAATGAGAAACGTAACAGTAGATCGTCCTATTGAACACTGAGGATTAATAAGAGGATAGTTTCGTGTAAAGTTATCTCCGGGCACGGAAAGGGCTGTCCCTGGGCCAGTGTTGCGCTGGCGGACTCGTGTCGGCTTTAGTTTTTACCGATGGTTTTTTTTTTCGTGGGGCACGTATCCGAGCGGCGGCGGGTACGGTTACGGCGGTTCCGCCAAGGTTGCAGCGCGCCTCCGTTTCGTTTTATTACTAGAATTGTGATTGTCCATTCTCCTTGCCGATTGTTAGATTATACGATTGGGACGTAAAAACTAGCCCCACCCGCCTTTTTAATTTACTTTAAGCACTTCCTTGAAATAAAAGCCACCGTTTGCTACTACTGGGCCCGATTTCCACGCTTCGGAAGGAGCCTTTTAGGTGCTTTAACGTTTTATCTAGATTCGTTTACCATGTTCATCGATGATACGAATAGCACTTTACATACTACATAGTTGCGTATTATATGAAACATTTTCCGGCAATCGTTTATGTTACGTATCATTAAGCAAACCGAAACCGGCTCACGATTTGTGAATCGATTCCGTGTGAAACGTCCCCGTGTTCGGGTTCGGGTTTATCGTTTTAAGTAAATTTATGTACCCTAATGCACTGTTGGCAGTTCGTCGCAAATCAAGGTTTTGATTGTAAAATACGCGGCCACGTCGGCAAACGCAATTTGCTCCACACTTGTGGGTGGCGTTTTAATGGCACCATTATGCCGGAGAACGGTGATTGTTGCTCAAGAGAATTGCCCTCCCGGCGTATACAAATGTTGCCTGAACGTTTTTCTCTATTCGGTTACAAATTGTGAAGGATAATTGTAACATTATATTCTCTGACTATAAGGCTAACATAAATATTAATTTAAATCTAAAAATAGCGTATACATATTAATTATATCTTGATTAGTAAAAAGTAAGTTTTGATTGCTTGTAAACTTGATTATAGAATAATTTATTAATATTTATATCTATTAAGTCCTTTTGAATAAATATATATACAATTGTAATATAATTGTTTATGTATGAAAACAATATGCGAATAGTTTTAAATTGCATTCGTAAATCTAAAAGTAAACTTTATTTTCTCTTCTGATGGAGCTTTAGCTCACACTCGACCGGCGGTGCTGTGCACGACTCTGAACTGGCGAAATTTAACCAGTGACATGTGAAAACGGAAAGTCCACTGCAAATGGCAATAAATTCACACCGGGCTGTGGAGAGGAGAGGGGGAAACTTTGACACCCACAGAAATACTCCACTCGAGATGGAAACAATATAAAACCACTTTATTTATAACTAACGCGGAATTTACCTAAAAGTTATAAATAATTATCCTTTAATTTTGAATCGTCTCGGTTGTCTTATAAAATGCAAGTTGTAAGTTGTATCTAACATTTCATGTGGTTTCAGTACAGATAATTCTTCGCGGAGTAGGAACTCCTGACTTTAGTTAGTATCCCACATCGTCCTGATAAATTTGATTCCGTTTGCTGTAATAAACAAAAGTGTTATCACTTGCAAGTTGGGTACCGTCTGTACGGATCGGCTGCCCGCAAAGTTTCCGAAGCAGGCCGCTTCTAATTTACACAGGCTTAATTAGGTGTTTTTAGTACTGGCAACTCTATTGGTTTAACTTTGATTAGATAGTCGAAGCTAAACTCACATTACCGTTGTTTTCGCTCAGTAGTTTAACAATAGTTTCTTTTTACTCCCATCGAGCTGTTTGCCGACGTTATAAATAGCCCTCTTATGGTAGTTACTTGTAATTGATTTCAACGTTGGGGGAGTTTTTATTGTCGCATCCGATGTGAAAAGTTGCCTCTTTCACCGGTTCAGTATTATATCGGTATTATATGCTATTCCTTTTTCTAATTAAAACCTCTCTTTGAATAATGGGTTGATATTTTTAATTACTGAACACTATAATGTCTTTAACAATTATAGTCTACACATATATATATGTATAAAAACTAGGTTTGCCGCGCTGAATTTGTTAAAACTTTAGTAAAAACCAGAATTGATTATAAATTTTTCGAGGTCGAGTATATATTAACGGATAAATTTGCAAAATTAATAACACCTTGCAGTAACATTTCAACTTCAGTTATGTTTAAATATTATTAACCGACAAAAGTCCCAGCCGGCCGTAGGTTCAATTTAAAAGCGCTATCATTAACTAGTGCTCGTAATTCTTATTTTCCCGGGGAATTTAGTGAGCCGAGGTCGTGTCCGGCCAATAAATTGTCCCTCTTTGTTTAATTCAGCATCTCGGAACACCAAAAACGATAAAGTTTACGACTGTCTCCCGAACTGCAGCACGCCCGTCCCGCCCCGCTTTCCAAAAAGAAATTCCTCCCCACTTGAAACTAGAATTTATTCCGGCTCCAACTTGTTTCAGTTTACGGCTCCCTTCCTTATCAGCCGCGCTCGCATCGGGTTTATAGCGTAATTAATTCTCTCGTACGGCTCGCGGTATTAACTTATGAAGACGTGAACTCTCTCGGATAACTGTCGTTATGTTAACTGCTATCAGATGATTGCGATCATTTGCATCGTCGAATCCAAGCGAAGGACGCTCGCAAGCGCTCCTTCCCGTTCCATTAAAGTAAACCTGATCACCATCCGAGCAAATAGTTTCATATACAGTACATCGTAAATAGCTTTTTTTAATATCCACATATAGTAACATTGTATTTCGAGATAATATATTGGATTTCCATAATGCCATATTATTACTATAATTTATAGCGGCCCCATGAGTTTTGATACGAATAATATTTCTACCTACGAGATGATCGGTGGACTTAATGTTCGCAAATTATTACCCATAAAAGAGACTGCTCTATTCCTTTTTATGTTGTCTTTGGATCTATTCTAATCTAGTGTGTAGCTGTACCGTCTAAATGAGGTTTTTCATGTAATTTACAACGTTTGACCGCTACCTTACTTGATAGTGACTGTGGGAATTAGAACGTCAAGTGTCGAGATTGAGTTGATCAGATCGTGCCCGTTCGTACCGGATTTATTATAACATGTATTTATTATTACTCACTGGAGGAACTTCATATCATACTTTAAGTTCATTATGGTTGCGGTCAATTGTGAGAATTGTGTTTTATTTTATCAGTAATGGACTGATCATTCGACTTCTATTACACATGATATTAAGTGGTAATAAGGCGGACGATGGTAAAGCGTGCTCACCTGAATACCAGGCAGCGATGTTATTACGATACGTTGACAGTGGCTGTTAGACAAGCGGTTTCGAAAATGTTCTGCCATCAACCAAACTCCGCAACAGGGACCTTCATGTTACTTGGCGAGCATCTAGCCGCTGCGTTATAATATATAAATATAGCAAAAACTTGAGTTATGTTATGTTCTCTGCAAATGCATTAAATAAAATTGAGCAGGCATTGTTTCCGATCCGTGAACTCTTCCTATTCACTTGCAAGGTTTAGATTGCGGATAAAACCGCATCGGGTCTAGTTTTTGTTTCGTTACATTACAATGAATTGCATTACGTATCATTACTTGTGCTCGTCAATTTCATTTGTTCCCGTCTTTCGAAAGCAAAGCAAAGCTAACTCGATCGGCGTACGCTATCGGCAATGACCTTTAGAGCTTACTTTTATTTCGTTCAATTGGAACCGGTTCCGCCGGCGGGCCGAGACCCGGTTCCATACGGCGCAGCACACCCACAGTACCGTCGGTGCAGTTACCAACCGTCGCTAGTTCTCCGCCTTAGAAACTCGTTGTGCGCTTCACGAACCGCCACACGTCCGTCCGTACGTGCATTTGCTACCCGATAGCTGGTCAATATCAAGTTCATTGCTGTGCTCCCGATGCATTACACTTTATAACAGTTGTAATTTGTTATGTTTAATTACAATTTATTAGTTTAGAAACTTGACCTATCGGAGTAGAGATACTTATTGCTGACCATATAGTAGTGGGGAGTTATGATGTCGAATGTATTATAAAGTTATTTCATAAAACAGAATGATTTTTCATCATCATCTTTACAACTTCAATCTATAGCTGTTACTGCTGAACATAAACATAGCCTTTTCAGTAGATTTCCTCAATGACCGTATTGACATTCACTTAAAAAAATATTTTTCATTTATTACTTGGTAACTGCACGGAAAATTTAGCTGTTGTAAATTGTTATAATTATTTAGTCAGTCGGTCACTAATGAATAACTTAGACAACGTTTATGCATCGGTACAGAAATGCTGATTTATTTGAACATTTTGTTTTGTATTTGTGAACACTTACAAAGCTTATATAAATGCATTTGTTTCATTAGAGAAGGGCTACGTTTTAACTTTGGGGGTTGCTCTGTTTCGTTCACCCCTTCACTGGTTGCCATGAGCTCGGTCATTATTATTTATTAATAGAACTTTCTTGCGAATGATTTTAATGGTACGTTAATAATATTGAGTGTGAATTTATTTGGACTCTTTTGACTTTTTATACACTGTAGGTAACTTTAAAAATTTTTCACGGCTTGTTTAATTTTTGAGAGATTTGCTTGTTGTAGTCGTGAATCTTTTTTTTGTAATTTCCTTCATTATAAATGAATTTCTGTTTACAAAATTTAATTTATCTCAGACGATGGTGTGGTATATGTTCATAAACTGCAGGAAAGATCGGCGTGTGTCACTGTGGGGTCACAGGATACAGTTTTTGTGAAATGTATACGATGGTGTAGTCTAAAATTCACTACAACTAAGCTCATATATTCCCTAGTAAAATATGTTAGAACGAGATTAGCCCGGAGAGCTTCAGTCATACAATTAGCAACTTATTGAGTCTAGGTAAAAAACTCTCCACCAACTTGACTTTTTATCTTCGTAATGAAGTTAGTCTGGAAGTTGTCGAGACACGGGGATCGTAAAAGTGAAAATGCTGAGATGCGGTCGAAGCTTCCCCCTTTTCAGTTAAAATGCACGCCCTTTTATTTCAAAACTCGCTGAGTCTGCACATCCGCCGGCGAGGAATTCAGAGACAATATGAAAACTGTGGGTCAAAAACATAGAAACGTTCTTTATTTCTTGCCGAAGGCATGGTGTAAATTTATTTCACTTTTCGTACATTTTCCTTTTTCCTTTTGTATTTCCTTTAATATTCGCGGCGGAGTATTCTACATCCTTAAGACCCAGTTATTTAGCTCTGCTAAGATTCATTCATAATTGTTTGTATCATTAGAAAACATAACATACTTAGTTAACGAAATAATTTTTGAAATTGCGTTAAGTTTAATTTTAATATTATCTTCTTACTTTAAAAATTAATGTATGGTTCTATTTAAAATTATTCGGACTATACTTAGGTGTAAGAAATTTTCTGTAAAAGATTTTTTATTTATTTTAAATGAAAAACTTCGATGTGGAAGAATACTGTGTGAAAAATTTGGATCTGTTACAACTTAGTATACAAAACCTTTGTTACAACAAAAACTCGTTACTATAATTAGCCGTTAGTGAAACAATTCTATAACCGATAAGATGCGCAAATATAATTTAGTAATGCGTAACGCTCCCTCTAAAAGCCATCGTAATTCAGGGTTGGGGGCAAACATCTAATTTCGCTCCCTCCGGGGCTTAGAAATTTTCTCCAGGAAATTGGGCAAGGGATCGGCATTCGCTTCTCGATGGTTGTCGTTGGGGAAACGTTGAAATGAATATAAGCGATATTATTACATGGAGCATCCGCCGCCTTGCAAATTGTTACGCTTCAAGATGAATTTGCTATTAAACCAGTATATAACTTTTGTAAATTTAATAATGGTGTAAACATTTTAATAAAAAATACATCAAGAATACGAACCACTGATATTAAAGTCGCAATCAATAGCCAAATAATATATGGACAATTCGTTATTAGCAGTCATAAAATTCTCTATTTTGTACCAGACTTATTTTAGCAATTAATAGAAGAGCATTACACTTTATTGTTTTTCTTACAAGTGACCTCTTCATGATTCATGCAAATGTATTCATCATGGTAACAAAAATACACAATTTTGTGTTATGGCCTCTTTAAAAATGATGACGAGTAGAGGTAAAAAATTATACACATTTATCATAAAACGTCGGTATGATTAACATAGCAAAAAATAATATATTTAATATATATTTTTTAAAACACTAGGGTTTAAAGCATTGAACTAATGGGCGAGTGTAAAGGAAACAGTAAAATACTTAACTATGTAGTGCAAATACAAAATTCCTTGCGTCGTCGTTTCGCGTGCTGTGCGCCAGGCATTCCAGTTTAACTGAAATTTTAAACTTTATCCATTGCACTGGGCGTTTGATCATCTGGAATATTTAATTTGACGATTTTTGTTCAACTGTATGAGGTTTAATAAATGATAGAACGATATTTATATTTACATCACACAAAAGAAACTCAGTACACAATTGTTAAAAAGTAGACACGACATTCACTGGTTATATTAAAAATATCGATAAATCCATTAGTAAAGAGTTTACAGAGTGAAGTAATAACACTCATCAATATGGCAGTTATGATGTCTGCTGTTCGTACCTAAGCTGATCATAGCCAAGCTGTCTAAGCGGGGTTGAAAGATGATATACTAAATGAGACGTGCCATCTGTTGTCGAAAGTTATTATCTTCATCATCCGCTTGCTTTGCTTTGCTGCCAACTGCCACACGCAGGTCGGCGCTCCACCTACTAAGATGGAATATTGTGCTACTTTCGACTAATCTCCATCCCTCTTCTGTTACAGCGATGATGATTTCCTTTTTAAGTTTGAACAAAAGCCACAAGTTGTGTACATTAGAGTGATGTTTTGTGGCGGATTTCTTTATTTCTAATCTTTCTCTATTTCATAGTGCGACTTGTTAAACAAGCATTAGATTCATTGAACTTGTACAAGCCGGCTAGTTTTCTTTAACTCTCTGTATAGGTACTAAATAACAATTTCAATTTGGAACAGCGGACTGCTATTTAAATGGTAATGCTGCTCGAATACGTTGTCTGATAAACTTGCCGGCTCTAATTTAATGCCTCTTGCAACAATAGACGGGGATATTAAGAACCTTCGAGCTCCGACAACGTCCCGACAGTTCTCCTGCCCGGCACGGCTCTCAAAAGCCTAACCTTGTCAGAAGCACTTGCGTGGATAAATGAAATTAGCTATTATTCTTTATAGTGCAACTTGTGTAATGTTTAAGTAAACAGGCTTGTTATGTAGTCGTAAATATTCGCGGGAATTGGGTTAATGTATTCAAAATGTTTTAATACTATGTGCTTGTCTGTGCACACGGCTCCGCCCACTTGCCGCTCCTTGGGCGATTATTGTAATGGACCTATGTTGAATCTTTAAAGTGTTTTATTTTGGCAACTATCATGTCAACAGCTCTTAATGAGCACGTATCTGGTATTCCTGTAGGGATCAACCACGCTAATCAAGTTCGGCTGGCTGATATCATTTATCTGAAACTTGCGCGTTTCCCTAACATGTTTACTTCAGTGGAAACTGTCGAACCGTATAGCCTAATTTGTATTGCACTGTTACTGTAATGTAATTTGTGATTCCGCAGTAAGTGGATCGATATAATCGAGTAAATCATTCCACTGCCACCATCGCTGATGGTATGGTATGATTTACTACGCGAATAGCGTGACACTAAGTAAGGAACGCGAATCCCTTGGATGTCTGCGAAATTAATCACCCGTCTCGAATTTCCCCTCCTGATGCGAGTTACGTCGAAATTCTCTTTTAACAAACCCAGCGAACTGAAATTCAGTTAACATAACGCCGGAGTAACGTTCGTGAAATATCATTCGCGAACAGTTAAGTGAACTTGAATTACCTTTGAAGATTATACGAAAGCTCGTATTTCAATTTTTCTATTACAATTTAGTTTTAAAAATGTTCATCTTTTCTGTTTTCCTTTCTTTCTTTCTTCTCGATGGCCAATTTATATTAGATGAAATGAATAGTTGACTCTGTTTTAATAATCAGAATGTCCGTTTGATGTTTCCGTAAATAAATAACCTCATAGGTCCCATTACTATGTGTGCAACTGTACACTATCAATAAACTAAGTTATATTTTCTCTATGGTGAAGTCCATAGTTTTGAGAAATATAAAATAAATGGTATCTGGGTATAAAGTTATAAATTAACCGAATTAAACAAAACGATATTGGTAAGTTACAATTTAAAAAATGGAATAATCTCCATCACCAAGCAACACGGTGTCTAAATACCGTCACGAATGTCTCTAATCGAATTCAAAGTAACAACACAAAATATTGTTTCCACGAGATTAACCTACCTGTTGGAAGGGTGGATTACAGAAATTTCGTAATGGGCCAGCATGGGTACAGAGTTTTTGTGGAGGGGATTAAGCCGAGCATAACTTCACATTGAATAAAAATCCCAATTTATAAAAGACTAGAGAGATTATCGTACCCGCCGTGCTGGGTTTTCTACGCGATTATGGACTTAAAGAAATTTATGTTGTTCTGTCCCTCGTATTTGTTATACTGAATTCAATATAGCTTTACTGTGTATAGTTCTGCTGTAGATTCATCTAGCTTCTTGTATATCTACACTGAATTACTTACTTTGCACCTCTGAATAAAATTATTCCACGATCTTTTGAATAATTTTTTAATTTACTGAACTAAGAGTCTCTTGTACTATGAATGAAAGACAGTAAAATTAATGTTCAATCAACGGTAATAGCTGGCTATGATTCAAAATCGCTATAAATGTGGATCGTTGGTTTTAATTTAGTGGTGATTAACTGATAGAATCCAGTTTCTCACACTACTTAATTTTTTTTTTCTTTGGAAAAAATATTATTGTGTTTTTAATTTGTGCGCATATATCAGCTGTTAATGTAACGGTAAGGCGATGGGAACATCCTTTGTAAAACATAAAACGCTCATCGAAATCGGCGCCATTGAAACGTTGTCTGTTCCGGCATAAAAACAAAATTGAGAGCATCCTTTTAGGAAGTCTGGCAATAAAAATTGCTTTCGCGCCGTTTAAAAGTACATCGCGGACGTTATAGCCTCGAGATAAGAGCCGCCGCTCGGCTGCGCCGGGCGCACACGCTTCTAGACTCTTTTTAACTTAGAATTAACGAGTTTTTGATACAACTGGTATCATTAGATTAGTTGACCAGGTTTGCTTTCGTCGTTAGTGCCGAAATTTGTCTTTACAAAAATGTATTTTGTTTTTATAAAAGTTTTTAATTCTAACTTTAATAAAAACACAAAATGAGCAGACAGACTGTAAAAATCGACGTATAACCATATCGCTTGATTTTTGTTTGCCAAAATCTTAACCTTAGTTAATTAATAAAGAATAAAAAATGCCGATTAATTTTAGTACAACAATGACATCAGGCCCCGGTAGGAGGAAGATATTTGCATACGTTTAAAACAATTGTGCGACCTTGAACTTCTTAAGTGATACTCGAGCGGCCTCTGAGAGCGATCTGCCTGGGGCGTTTCGAATTCGCCTATGACTACTCCTTCGAGTGCCGATTCGTGACTGTAACATATTAAGCATTCTTCGAATCTAGCAGTAGAATCCATCGAATCCATTCGTTACGGATCCCTAACGTAGACTAGTTCCCACGTTACGTTCCCGTCACGAATAACTTCATGTTGTTTCTGTTCACAAATTGGATTCTGGCAAAGTTCATACGAATCTATAGCCGGAGCGTCCGTGTAATGATGAGGATCACGCGACGTGTAAATCCTTAAAAAATAAACCTAAAGGATTTTGAGATGTTTCGATATCTTAATATTATCGCATTGCTTCGCATAAAAAAAATTTGACAACATGATTTCAATTTGCCAACAAGTACTTGGAAAACGTTTTCGTATCCAATTATGTTTGAAATACCTACATAATTAAATATATCGAAGTAATCAAAGCAGCGCAGTGTACCAAACGAGGCCCGCTTTAGAATTGGAACACGATTTTCAATAACGCAAACGATCCTTAGCAATTCGGGTATAATTACATATTCACGAGCCGAGAACATTCGGAGTCTCGTCTTAATTGATGTCGGAACTCCTGTTTTATGGCGGCTGTTACAGCGGCCGGCGCCATTAAATATTTACAATTAATTCTAACTACCTTCATGATCAGACACCGGATTGTCAACCAAAAAAATAACAGGGGTATTTGTTTAAATTATTTTGATACCTTCGTTATCCGAGGAGTAAACTCGGTGTCCCTTAAAGCCTAGCCGAGTTATAATTCCTTATGCTCGGTAATTTACTTCGCTGTTGAAGGTTTATTATAACTTTGCGATGCAATTTTGTATTTCCGGTAATGAGCCTTTTCACTTCTACTCGGTTAGCATTGACATTGACCTAGATTTTAACAGAATTATTTATGCATTTAGTAAAGGGAACTCCGTATTGATTAAACAGATACAATTAATCATGTCCAACTTTATTCCGAGTTGACAATTTGATTCGGTTTCAGCCGGGGAACAACTCACGTTCATATCTCGACCTCAAATTGATTTTAAACCGGGATAAGAATTAAAAAAGTTAATGCGAAATTCCTGAACACTGCGCGCAGAGTTATGTAGATCAGTTCATGCTGACGATTTATGAAGAAAGCCGGGAGAAATATGGCGTCGTCGCGACAAAAACTTTTTTTAGTGCCTTCCCCCTTTCGATGAAAGATAAATTTGCAAATAGAGCACGGAAGACCACCCGACAGCGGAATTTATATCAGACTGTATTGAAATGTAAATATTTCGTCGTAAACTTGTTTTTCCCAAATAAGAAGCGAAAATGCATGAGAAAATTAATATAAAATTCTGCAAACCAGGTTTTGCTAACTTTTTATTTTTTTTATAGCAAACATCATCGATAGCTTCTTAGCCAATTCTAAAACATTATTCAAAAAGTATCATTAGCTTGATTTGATACTAATTATAGAACGCCTTGCCAAAGATAAAAGTCCACTGAGAGATTAATTTATAAACTTGTAGGAATAAAATGGGCAACATTAAATAATTACTATCATTAATCTACGAGTTACAAATAAATAGCATTGTGCATTTCATTGGTCAAGGGCAACATTTATATTTTTACAAGGCTTACATTGTTTAAATGTTGAACTATAAAAGAAAATAATGCATAAAGTGCTTTCTTTGAAGCTATATCCGAGGTGCTAAATCCAAAGGCGTAGTTTACCGCAGTGTAAACAATTATAGATGGCACTTCGGTGAATGTGAATAAGGAAATGGAAGAAAAAAAGTGGAGGTTGAAAGCGACGTAGGTTCGTTGCCAGCTCGAAAGTGACTCGTTACAGTTGCAGCCGGTAATACACTGCCAATATTTGCGCTGCCTCCGACTCCGGCGGGATTGGCCAGGACGTTCCGCTCGCGAACATTGTCCTCTACTCTTTGAATGCATTCCGGTCGGAGAGGTCTCGGGGGGGTTTCGTACTAATAGTGTCAAGAATACATGCTCCGGCTCCCGCTGCCGTGTTCGTCGGGCGTCGATATGGAAGTAGTCCGGGAGCAATTACGCGGTGCGTGGTTTGTGGTAGTTACCCGGACGCGATTTATATCAGAATTAAGCAATTTTATAGCCACTTGTGCAGACAGTAAGACTAATTGCGCACACAACAAACTTCCAATTATTGTTTCTTTGCGTTTAGTTTAAAGTCAATTTCTTGAATGTATTAAGTTTTCGTTATCATGATATAATATTACAAAAATTTATCGCAAAACGTTGCCGTTAAGAGCGTTAAAATCCGTATCTATCATTAACAGCTCGACGGTATTAATGTCGGAAATCATTCTAATGTGTCAGGTAATTAAACCTTTATTATATGGTAATTAAATTGTCCATTTAGTTCGATTAATAATACAATTAACGTCGATATAACTAAATTAAATTCTAATCGTCTCTATTTAAAGCTTGTACATTTTTTATACATATTCACATATATAATATATACTTAGTTATAATTTGTTTTTTAGTCATATATGTTAAAGAACTTTTATATGCTAACATAAATACGATTGTTTTTAAAATCATTCATTATATATACGAATTACCTGTACATAAAGAGCATGTAATCTTAAAACAAAATTTGCGGTATTTCCTATTTATTCATAACCCTTTATGACTTTCTCATGCGTTCGCAGTATAATTGAAAGTAAAGTAATTTTGTTTGAAACTGTGGTAGGTTTTTATATTACTAGTTAATATTAACTCTTCTATTATATTCTCAAATTCAATCAAAGAGCGATGAAATGTTCTATGCTCGGCGTTTCTCTGGTAGACTACATTTAAAATAAAGCAAGCCGCCGAAAGACGCTGAAGGACTAACATCGCCGATATAGCCTTCCGTATATACAAACTTAAGTGGCAATGGACAGGTAACGTTAAAAGTGACTGCCGTTGGAGTAGACGTGTCTTAGATCAGAGATTGCGTTTGGGCGAAGATTGCACGGGACGCTAACTCACCAGCGGAAGCGACACCAAAAGAAGGAACATGTTAAATCCATAAGTAAATATTGGTATGCGCACATTATGCATTAAACATTGTTGCTTACCACTGGACGTATTTTTAAAACTTATTTGTTAATAAGTAGATGTAAAACCCTCACATTTCAAGCACTCAGCTCGGCTCGGCATCGCTAGCTCGGCCGTAGTTTTTATTAAGAGCATGCGAGCAATAAATTCTGCATTTACGCCGTCCGAAGCGTTGCCACTTTGTCCGCTGCGGCATAAAAAGTTCAATTCGCGGAACGGAGTGTTGCTGCGAGCTTATGTTGGGCAATTTCGCGACTGTGTACGGCTCTAAATTATTGACCGGATGGATACATCTGGTAGCGCGACCACACACTGACATTCGGAGCATGGAATGGTACAACCGGATCGGTCTTCCAATTTAAATAGTGGTGCAGCTACTTAAATAACTGAACCTACCAAACATTATAGCTTAAGTCTCGAGACGACAAGAACTAAGTGAACATTATTACTACTATTGATTTTACTGGACAGTTACATTGCTTAGAACTAAGTAAAGTTCGTTGTGTACATGAAATATAATTTTGTACTCATACATACCTAGTGAGGTGTTGCATAGCAATTTCTTGAAAGTACCGAAAGAAAGTTAATAAATTAACCGGAATTATGATGTGAATAATTGTAAAATTTCCACGAGCATGTCTGTTATCGTGTTTTCTCCTTTGAGTTTGCATTTCCTGTCTCCAGTCACGACACTGATAACTGAATAGTATCAGTGTCGATTATCATAATTTAATTTTTAAATGATAACATCTCATGCTTAGTTGTTTAATTATTGTAATATGTTAAAGTCGAAGTTGGAATATTTATCTTCAATTGTACTAATTCTCAATCTAATAAAATTTATCCTCGCACCAAATCGAAATGTACACGAGATCTACAAGTATCGTCGGCTGCTCGCCCTCCGAGCCTATTGACTCGCTAATACGTCTCATTTCCCGAACACACCGGCTTTCGGAATAAGAAAAGTTCCCGACATCCTCTCAGACGAGGAAATGAAAGAAAGAGGCCTTTCACTCGAGTGCGAATCCAAACTTAATACCTTTGATCTAGCAACCGAAAGTTCGAATTAACTTGAATTCAAAGACAGACATGGCCATCTGTTTGCGACCCTAAAGAATTAGGCAACTAATTTTAACTTTAATGAGAAACTCTTTACGAGAAGATAATTCCATTGTGAACACTTGTTAATTTGTTCAATTCTACCTATCCGGAAGCTGCAAGTTAAAGGAACCAATGGAGAAATTTAAAGCTAAATTCAGGTTAGTATTGGTACTGCAGATCGCTTAAAGCGTTTACAGCAGCGCTCGTGGGCTTGTCGATTCCGGTTGCTGTTTATAGCGACTTCAGACGATCTGAGATTTTGACATCTGCTATGCGAAGATGATAGTCTTGCTAATTAAGTCGTGGATTGTATAAATACATATTTTTTTAGGTTTTGCTTTTGTTGCATCCCTCGTCTCTGTATCAAACAATTTACTTACATATATGATTTTTTTATTACTACCCCTTTAAAATACCGGCGATCCCTTTCAGAGATTTGAGATTTTTCAGATTTGCTGTATCATCGTTAAGATAAGACGTTGAATTTCGTGCTTATACCAGCTTATACATTACACCACGCCATTTCATCTCGGGCGTTTTTTTTTTTTTATATAAAGCAGTTTAAAGCGTGCAGGCTATTTTGCAAATTGACATTTAAAGCAGCGTCGTTTATGTTCCGTCGGAAATTCGTTTAGAGATTAAAAGGGATCCTGTCGGCATATTTTAAAGTGCTCGCGGAAACATAAGCTGTGTTTTATTTAGAAAAGAAACTCGTTCCAGGCTACTTCCTGCGAGCGTCGGCACTCTTACGGTAATGTGTTTATAATTACGCACTGGATGCGGGGTTTCGCGAGTCGTGACAAGGTAGGGTACAGCTAGCTCGAAAGAGGAGCTTCTCAAACTTATTTCGTATACCGCCTTGTGAATCTTAAATTTCACAAACAAAATTGCTTTTGTGTTTGCGATTAAGATTTATTCAACGAACTAGGATTTTTTTAGGTTCCTCTAACGTTTTTCTGTCGGCCTCTAGAATCCGATCGTGAGCTACATCGGTCTCTTTGAGAATCACTGGTACAAAGAGTTGCACGCGCGCACACTTTGCACCGGTAGTACAATAACGGGCGGTTGACCGTGAACCCGGACGAGAATCGAACCGCGTTGCCGTCAGCGACGTCGGTACAGCTGAGTGAGACATAATGAAAATTCTGTATGCGTTGTAACGGCCATTATCCGTGTAATTAAATCCCCTGGCGTGTGTTAAACGGCCGCCCACAAGCAGGCATGCAATAAACGGCCGCCACCGTTCCCATGCGCCCGGGAGATGCAGTCCGCTTCCACATTTAGCCCCGTTAGGACAAATATAGTGCTTCGCTCTGGAATTATACCAGTAATACACGGAAAATTACTGTAGTCCGTACGGACCGTAACTTTTTGTTCCCATGCCTCTTCAGCGCGTATGAAATTGTAAATTAATAGGCAGTGATGTCACCCCGCTAATGATATCGGATGGTGATTGCGGACGGATGTTATATACATCTAATAACGACAAATCTATATGCAATAATAATAATGTTAGCCGTAACCAATACTGTTAGCGTAATAAATTACGTCTCATATCGTGTGCTGTTAACGTATACTATATTTTGATGTAATGATAATCTATTTGGCTGCTACCGAGGCCTTTATTATTTATTTTCTCGCTTATCTGTAGTGCTTTTTAAACATTTTCATTGGCAACTTTCTATCGATTTTCCGGGTTGTCGTTTTGAAATATAATAGTATGTAGTTACTGCTGTTGTGGGTGGTATATAATACGGAGGTATAGATGTGTACATCGCGTCGCAACACAATCGGATACAAAACGGACGCGTTCACGTTAGCCCGTTCTCTAATAACGTCGGAATCGATGCGAGCGATCTCGAATGTATCGAGCCGGACGCTCCCCGGGGAGCCGCTTCTCGTCTCAGGAGCACCGAATATATCAGATAGGATACGGAAGCACTCCCTCTTATTTCCGGCAAATGTTGCTTTGTGTGTCTTAGTTTCTCTAAGTTATTCGATGTGTCCGTTTAAAGGGCCAACCGGAAATAATTTGTTTGAATCGATTTAATCATTGATCAATCGAATTGAGCTAATATAAAAATTTGGATTGTTATTAACCAAGTAATAATATTTACTCTTCGATTGGAATATGGGTTTGTTAGTTTTAAATATACGAATAAATTTTATACTTCAATAGCCTTTATAGTGAGTAGTGTCAGTGCAACTTTGTTATATTTAAGTGGCAGCATTAACAAAGCGCGATGTGGTGTGTAAAATCCTTAATATGAGTCCAACTCGTCTCTAAAGGTAATATACAAAGCTTATTAATAGCAACGTGTACTGTTGGTGAGTAAAAGCTTTGGTCGCGGAGTAGCCGCGTGCAGCTGCGGCTGCGAGTTAAGCGAGCTGGTGGAAGCCACCAATTGATCGGGCAACGAATTCACGCCCACAAAAATAGACACATTTCTCGGCGAAAGCGCGTGCGCCTGCGCCTCGTGCCCCGCTTCCTCCCCCACTCTCCCCTTCTTCTCCCCCCGTCTACTACGCACAAATCGGGCGCAATTACGCGTCGCGAGCGGCGCTGCCCGTGCGATTTCTAATTCGTATATCCCGACGCTGTATCTCCCGTGGCGGCGGTAATCTTGACGTTTCTAGAACGTTCCGCGGCGCCATTTCACCGTTCCTACCGTACCACCGCCCCACCATCACAAATACAATACATATTTAAAAGTTTAATCGAAATCTGTAACTGCAAACTTGAATTATGCATTGTGTTCTATCTCACATACACTCCTAATGAATAGTCAAATCTCGCCTTTATCTTTCTAATAACTTGCTTAGTAGTATTACCATCAGGTGAACGTCTCGCTCGTCTCATCCCTGACAATTCACGAGACCCAAGCCATCTTCACCAGCTCATAGTGTACCCTGCTAATCAACAAACCAGGCTCTGGCTATCTACTAACATTGGTCCAGTGTGGTGGGAGACTGTACAAATGCCCCTACTATTGAGGGAGGTCTATCTCCAGCACTGTACGTCTTTAGGCTGATGAAAAATATATCATTAGATAAATAATTAAATTGTTTTTATATATACACTTATATATTTCGAAAGTGTATACGCAAAGGCGAATTGCAAATTTAATTACCGAACTACTTATTTAACCTCGATTTCCTTAACACGATGGACTTAATAAGCGTTGGATAGTTTTCATAAATTTACATTGAATGACAAGGAACACTCGGCAACTATTCCAGAAACCTGGTGACTCCTTATGGTAATTGATCGTTGTGTAAACTTTGCTCCGGTCACATTCCTACAAACGATTTTATACTTTTGTTTAAAAAAAACATAAGTGCGACGTATTAATGTATTATATCTTTGCCGTGTGTCACAGGAATTTCTAGGTACTTAGGAAGCAAGAAGATAACCTGAGTAGCCTTAAAGAAATATTAAATTTCATTTTTACAATATTGTCTATTCGATGCTTAGAAGAAAGCAGTAACCATGAATTTTCTCATTTTTTAAATTTTACTAATGTTACATTATGTTTGTAACAACTAATTATTATGATACTGTTGTAAAGGCTTTCGGTATCCATATTGAAAATATTTAGATATACAATTTTTTTAATAGTAACTATACTACTCATTAATATAGAGTTGACTGAAGAATTATTTAAATGTGAAAAATTATTCATCATCAGCCGATATTGACCCACTGATGGATTCTCTCAATGATCTATCTCCATTCCGATTGGTCTTGAAATATGCAGCGGATTCCCGCAACCTTCACCTTGAAAAATTGTTCATAAACAAAATACTGAAGTTGTGATAGCGTAGTCGTTTGAACACTCAGAAGTTCCCGGGTTTGAATTCATACTGGACCAATGAATGTTTCAATTTATGTGCAGTAAATACCAACTACTAACACGTGTTTTAAGACATGTATGAAATCGCGTGGATATAATAAAACATCTGAAATTCGGAGCGTCAATCAAACTGTATGTCCAAGAGCCAGGGACCAGAAGCACATAGTTGAACTATGAGACTAAGTATGTTACCATTGCAATTCCTAGTTATCTCTGTAAAAGATTGGTCAATACGTTACAATGAAATAGCTGGATCCTGTGCGTCGATAAGGCCGGCTGGAGCTTGCCAAGAGCGGGATTTATTATGCTAAAATTGGAAACCAGAAAGTCTCCGGTGCATTTTCGACGGGAAAAAAGGTTCAAAGGTGATTATATGGTGCAACGCCCCGGCGTCTGGACCCAGGTAAAGTTCACACTCCGAGCTGTTATTGTCTTTATTGCGGGTAGAATTGAAACTGTCCAATTCAAATCGCCTGAACAATATCGTCGTAATGACAAGAAGTTTCGAGATGTTACCTAACATATAATTTTTTTAATGTAATACACTTGAGTGATAAAGTTCTACTTATCGTATACCAAGTAGGATAAAACTGTGCACGATGTTGATAAAACTATAACATAGTTACTTTCCCTTATTTACTTTAAATACATATATTTTAGTGGTGGTAGGTCTCTGTTGCTGGAGACTGTCTAGACCAGTGATTCCCAAAGTGGTCTATATGGACCTGCAAGGGGTCTATGTCAGCGAAAAAAAATTTGGGGGTCCATGAAATGAAAATGGATCTCAACACATACACTGATAGTACCTATTTACTTACATCATGCTATCTTATAATATCAAAAGATATACATTATTTATAAAAGTACCTATGAAGTGAAAAATTTATTATATATGTTTATAAAATTTTCTAAGTTGTAGGACGTTTTTACTTTAAGTTTTTAACACTAAACTTCACTACAGTTAGAAATTTACAGGAAATCAATATCAGATAGGTAGGGGGTCTACGACACAAAAAAGTTTGGGGAACTCTGATCTAGACTAACACAACTAATACCACGCGCTCTGACGGTGAAGGAGAACAGAGAAACCTACATATATATATATGATGACCATCCATCGGACTGCTATGTGGAATGGAGAAGGCAATGACAACAAAACTACATTATAACTTATAAAGTCTTCGTGTGGTTCACTACATGATGACCACGACCCACAGTCATGAATACGACTTAGATGAAGAACTCTTATAATAATTACTTATCTATTAACACCCTCCATAGAAACTACTTGTTCATGTTACATGTTTAAACTTTGTGGGGCTTGAACTTGGAACTGATTGGGACTTTTGTTATAATCTGTTCCATCGAAGGTTTTTTCTATTGCCGTTATACGGGTAAAGTAAACATCGGCCAAATGAAGTGTGCTGCAGAAACTGCATAATAACATCGATACATACTGCACGCTGCACGCGCCGCGGTTATTAATAAACATCCACGTGTGATAGAAGTGCGCAGGCGCAGGTACGGGTGCGAGCATATTGACAGGCGGGACCGGACGACCACTAAAATAACTATACTAACCAAACATGCTCGTGATAACCTAGTGGTTTAAACGCCTGCCTCCTACTCCGAACGTACCGGGTTCGAAACATTGTATAGTTAGTATAACACCAACTGTTCAATAACGATGTTGGCGTCTTCAAAAATAGTGAATAGGCATTTGCTAGTTTAATCCGCTTTACCAACATAGACTACATCTTCACTTAACACCAGGATCGTAGTCAAGCATTAACCTCTGACGGTGAAGGAGAACAGAGAAACCTACATATCTATATGATGACCATTCAGACTGCTATGTGGAAAGGTGAAGGCAATGCCAACATCACTACATTATAACTGATAAAGAAGTTGTGTGGTTAACTATACATAGTGACCGTACCCTCAGCCATGAGGAAGTACAACTTAGAAGAAGAACCAAACTTAACGCATAGTCTATTTAGTTTTACTAGTGGCATATATCTTTTGCTACAGACTGTCTAGTTAGGTACCGCTTCTCCTAATCCTACCGCTAAATTATAAAATGTTTATATAGATAATGTAATGTTTGAATAATTTAATTATATATATGTTGGGTGAGAATACATATTAAAAGAGAAGAATAAATAAATAATTCGGAGTGTAATAAGATTTGTAGGAGACGAGTTCCTACTCTAACAACGGCTCGCTCGCTTCTGAACTCGATGGGGGAAACGGGCTACTTTTACAGGCAACACGGTATATATATATGTATATATATATATATATCTATAACTCCTTTGTATATATATACATCGAGCTCAGAGACCGATGAAGCCTTCGCGACTTTAATAGTGGCAGAGGGCAATAACACCATAATAAAAATAATGAAGTATTTTATGTATATGTTACCGGAAATGTATGTAATCCGTCATTGTATACAAATCCTGTCAAATGTGTACAATTCCGATACTATTTAGGAAATGACTATAAAATATTGTTTGAAAAACTATTTAATGAATAGATATCCTGGGATATGTGTAAATTTCCTCGGGATTGTATATAATTCCAATATCGTTTTAGTAAATGCTTTCTGTAATAAAACACGTTGTTAATAATATTTTTTTTTTATTATAACACTTGTTTAGACAATCGGGTAACAGTCATACAGTAAAATAATAATATGTTCATATTATCTTACTAAATAAAACTTCTAAAATCAACTATCTATCAACTTTTAACTTATCACAAAATCAACTTATATTTATTCTTATAAAATCAATTGATTTTAGGAATTACCTACATTTCCTTTTACATATATATAAAAGTATGTATATGTACATACCACATTAAGCTTTTAATCTAACTTTCTCACTTCCACTACCACAGCATCTCTATTCTAGGGTGATTGGTAGAGAATGACTGTTGGCATTAAGTCTCTATATTGGACCCATAATTTAGGTGGTTTAATGAAGGTCAAATGAATAAGTGTAGTCAAATGTGGTAGTATATTGTTGTACGTACTACCTGCATTACTCTGTAGCTATTCACTACCCGCTACCCGCTGCTATGTGCGCACACGCCGCCTCGTATCTCGTCCGCGCATGCGTCTGATAGCACTATGTTAGACTTAGTGTTATATGATATCGGTTCTGTATTTAGTTTGTGTTTATACAAACGTTCGCGTGTGTATAGTGAAGTTACTGTAACCGCTAGCCCGTGGGACGTTCGCTGATAAGCTGGACAACTGCTCGGCATAACGGCCCGTTTGTTATCGGAATGTTGAGTGAAAGATTTTTATAAGCACAATAGTTTTGCTTTTGATTACAGATAGTTAATCAGCTTCTGATGGTTATTCTTATGACTTATCATCAGGTGAAAATATCGATGCTCTCGTTGTTTAGATGAATAGTGTTCCCTATGCTTAGATTACAATATTATCGACAGGACTATTACACATCTAAACACATTCTTCTCTATTAATGCAAATATTTAATATAACGCAGGAACGTATACAGAGGTATCTGACGGCGGAGCATCTCCATTTGCAAATTGCGAGTGTAACATGAATGTTGCGGAATTGGTACTTTGTTGCTTGTTTAAGTTGTGTTTGGCCTAAGTAAACTATAAATATTACACTATCTGTAATTATGACAGGATTATCCATTGATTTAAATTAATTTATAAATACGTTAACCGCATAATACAGTAACAATTTATGTGTAAAGTTTATAAATAATATGACGTTTTTGGCATATGTATGAAAGTTGTTAGTGACATAAACAATATCTATTTTTATATGATAATTTTCAATAATTAATGAATGCATACACGTGTCAATATTTAAGGTGACCCTTTCAATGGTTCCGAAGATTAGTGTTCACGAACAAATGGTAGTGTCAGTTTAGATAAAGACGCGATACACTGTGTAGGCAGATAGCACGGCACTCGGCAACCGAGTCCTTGGGAGAATCTGGTACGGATATTATTAGCGCTGGTGTGAGCTGAACTGCTGATGCAGGAACACTCACGATAGCTACTCTAGTGTGCAGCAATAGCCATAATGATTGTTCTGCTATCGCGTTCAGCGTAGTTGAACTCGTGTGCTCACGCGGATTCGCGGTCAGATGCTTTCACAAATGACCCTGGCGTCTAGGCAGACCTCTGTGCCACTGTGAAGTTTAAGACGTTATGTTTTTTTTTATACAACAAACCGAAGTCGAAGTAAAAACGCTCACCTTGTAATACCTCGTTGATTTCTCCGGCTAAAACATTTTGGAATTTCGCCTACCTCGTGTTTCGTTTCGATAACTACTCTAGATTAAAACAAGCTCAGGTTAGGTTTAAATTCGCATGCCGAACTAAAATAACTATCGAAGTTGGAAACTCGCAATTAGAGAGGATTTGGGGGTCCATTTGCGTTTCGACTTCGCGTTTACTTATCTTGGCATAAGTGAAATATCTTGTCCCGCGACTCGGAAATATTAAAAGTTTCAGCGCCGGGCAACTTTTTAAGTTTCTTAATTTTATGTCGCGTTTTAATATTCTTGTGCTGGAATTTTCCAAGTTGATTTATTAAAGTGTTCTCCTGGATTTGCAAAATGAAAAAAAAAAGCCGTCGTTCGCAAATATTTTATCTGTTTCACGAAGCTAGTCATCTTTCCGAGAACTGGCGTGATAGCCAAATGTGAAACATATCTAGTACCTTCATCGTGTGTTTGTAGCCAGCAATTACATCTTCAACTTTTTAATAGTTGATACACAAATATTATATAAATGTGTGTGGTCATCTATCAGTTCGCTGTTGATCATCATCGTCGTCATTACCTGTTGTTATAAAGAAATTACATAGTCTTATCGATAGGAATCTCTCATTTATTCGGTCATGCGCTATTTGAACAGAGCGAGTCGGATCCGATTGCTCGTTCTAAATTTAATTCTACTTTTTATACACTTCACAATCGTTCAAATCAAATGAACAAGTATAGTATAAACGCAAACGGTAATGAACTCTAAAGCGGAGCTAATCCAGTGGAAAGTAATGAGTAATTCAATACCTCGTTAGCTGTTACCTTAGAAGCCGGAGCCTAATGAGCCGCGCTTGAAATATCTAAACGTGGCGCGATTCTGTTCCATTGATGTGGCGAGCTGACCGACCTGATCACGTCTCCAACGGATCGATTCAACAGGAAACTTGACGGTGCAGCAGTATTGCTCTGAACTGCTTATTCCATTGGATTCAGCTGTCGGTCGAATAAAGAAAACCGTGAAATACTATCATTACTAAAACTATTAGACTCCTCGTTGCATTGGTGTTCATGTTATACTTTTCTCGAGTGTTTTTATATTTCTGAATTTATAGCATCTTAACATAAAGACTGAACGGATGTTTAACTTTTGAAAATTTTCTTTTTTCTTTTCCAAAATCTATTGATTTTTTTTATTAAAACTGTCATTGGTGTTTCAAGATAACACCAAAATTGTTTTAAAAGATTTTGTATCTGCCATTCTCTTGGCGCTTTCCGAATTATTTAGTATCTCTCCTACAAAGGCATTTCTAATCTTAAGTTCTCAGTTGTTCGATCCAGATATTTATCAGGACAGGATCAGATACTCCTTTGTAAACTGTAATCTAAGACTAATATCCTAAGCACTTTGAATCGCTGTCTCATCCGTCCCGGCTGTGACCTTATCGTCTAATTAAAGCTGAAACAACTTATTAATAATCTAATTTTCGACCCCGCTCTCGGTGCTTCCATGGAGCTCACCGAGTAGATTGAACTTAATGTCATCGAAGTTAGGGCACATTGTCGATCAACAAGGAGAGGATCCGATCGTAACGACCGTTCAACCGAATGAAATAGAATTATCCTTGAGGAATTATTAATAGTTGTACGAGTGCTATCTAGACATTAGCTTTATGCGAGAAGATTAAATCAAGAGCTCTATATCGATCGATGGTTAACTAACCGAAGCCGCTTTATGTATTTTAAAACATGACTGGAAGGCGTTTTTACAGCGAGTGTGAATTTACCGCAGCATTGTTTTACTTATCAATATTAGCTTTGATTAATATTCTATAACTATTGACTTATTAATTAATATTAGTTCTGTAGAGTCTTGTTTGTTTATTAACGGATGTTGATAAGTGTATATTTGATTAACTGATATCGCATTTTAGTGAATTTAATAATACATAAAGGACAACGAGGAAAGAGAAGGCGAAGCGAGCTCGTCTAACATTCTCTGTCTCTTCTAATTTGTTAGAACTGTTACAGTTGCAAGTTTCATCTCAGCCTATTGCAGTCCACTGCTGAACAGTTGCAAGTTTGCTGTACGAGATACCTGGCCAGGTTGGTTCGAAATAATTCCTCAGTTTTGGTCTTTCAAAACGTTGAATATGATTGTATTAAATGCAATGTACGTTGTGAAAGTAAAATTGTTCTGTTGGTTCTCTATTCGATTCTTTACGAGTGTATTGGGATCGCTCGTGAGAAAAGTTTGCGGCAAGCGGCGTGCACTATTTGCACATAGATAAGTTCAGCGCTCGCGAGGCTGGCTGTAAGGCTCAGCACAAATGTTTGCTCAAACAATATTTTCTTGCGAGCCCCCACTCGATGTCGACATCAGATTAAACAACGCTTTAAACTAAGAAACCGCTCATAGAATTGTTGCGATAAAAGTTTATAGGCCTGTAGATAAAAGTAAATGAAACGTTTCATGCGTTGTATTGACAAAGCTCGTGTCTGTTGCGTAACTGCGTTTTGCTAATTACCTCGATAGTCCACTAGGTCTCTTTCAAGGCTTACAATATCTTTTAGGCATATACATTAACAACCCTGTTTCTGCTACGGTTTGGGTATCATTCATAAGAGAATCTATGATCCTCTGCGCTGACTGTTGAAGTTTTGCTGACTGATATAGTCGCTTCACGAAAATTGTTTTGCTTGAAAAATGTGAGTCTCTTCATATCGTTTCCTTTACTTTACACATTCCGTTTAATTTGCGAAAAATGTGTAAATTTCCTGAATTTACTCGTTAGCAATAGCTAGTTGTGAAAACGGTTGCAAGGAGACAAGGGAATTCCCCTCGAAGTACGTGTCATTAGTCATTTGTTAAATCGGCTTAGTTAACAAGTAAAAAGTTATCTCTGCCTGATATTAGTAAACTACCGGAACATATCTGTAAAGTAAGGTAGCAATGTTAATTTCAAACATTTCGTCATATTTTTTATTTAGAAACAAAAAATTTGTTGAAGGAATACTTCAAGTATTAGTCATTGTAGAAAGGGTCTCAAAATTGTAGGTTGCGAAACCAACCAACCAACTGACACGATACGAATAGCACACTTGAGCAACGAGAACGGGGAACATCTGTTGGGCTTTCATGCGAAAATTTGGAGCAGTTGTCGATGGGATTCCGGCCACTTGAGTAAATAATGTTTCGGTCGAGCCTCATCGAAACACATCCTTCGTATGTGAATTGTAATTCGCAAATAAATGCAGCAATTCATTTGATCTAAGAGAAGAAATACGACGTAAACGAAACTGGGAAAGGTGAAGACGACGTAAACAATAGAAACGAACGTCGCAGTGAACGGATAGGCGTCCTAAACACGAACAAAGGAGCCAATAGCGAAAGACAAAAGGCTCATCCTTTATTTAAAGGGAACTTAAAACTGCGGGAATGTAACATGTAACTTAACAGGTTAAAGCATAAAATCGTATGCAATTTTTAAGATAAGATGAGGGCCGCGTAAAGTGCGGTAGCGGAGGATAAAAAAAATGAAGGAACGAAAAATGTTTTAAACGAAAACATAGTGGAGGAGAGATAAGGCTACGTTTTATTATGCCACAACATGGGGGCGCGACAAAACATATGAAAAAACTGCTCAATACACAGGCTGCTCCATGGCTCGCCTCGCTCGAAAATTTCTTTTGGAGCGGGCAGGGATGTGGGGGGAGCGGGGGGAGGCGAAATAAAACGAGCGCGAGCTTTATGATTTCCATTTACGATGCGAGCTGAAATAATGAATAGAGGAGTTGAGTTTTCTGTGATCTTTCACCCATTTATTTATTTACGAACCTCGTGCAAAGTTAATTCAAATGTCGTATATGTAGTTTATTGTTGCTAGTCTTATGATTTTGCGAAAGATATTATTTATGGGATTAAAATTATGGAAATACCCTTCAACATATATAGTTTCGTAAATAAAACTAACAGGTTACCTCTGTAATTGTTGTCAACGAGAGGCTTTTAAAAAGGATCTGATTTTCTATTCCACGTAGCGAGGATACTAGTAAAACGTTGATGAAATGGTATAACACAGCTCATAACAATATGGCCCTAGGCCTTCTGCACCATATTGTGCTTCTCGTTTGTAGATTCATGACGCTTTTGCTTAGTAATATAATTAGCTTACGCTTTAAACCGGACCAAAGCAATGTTTGAACAGTCTTGTATAGCAGCTGAAATAGGAGCTGCGGCGGTACCTACCTGGTACTCCTGTTTTGTATCGTGATATTTCCTGTACTGTCCAGCACCGATGGGAACGGCCTGTATGCGCCCGCCGCACGGACGGTTTACCTGCCTCCATCAATAATATTTTTTACGCCGCGAGTCCCCGTCCCACATCCCCTGCCCCACGTCTAACATTGTCTAACGGCTGCCACTTTTGATTGATGTGCTCGAACACTTAGAAGCTCTGAGGACTTATATATCTTATCTCACTTTATTGGATCCTTAACAGATCGGGAATGTAATTTGTTTTATACAAACACGGCCCAGTAGTTACTAGTGTATTGTTTCCTTTGGGTAAATGTAAGAAAGTTGCATTGTGGCCTATGAAATGTTTGTTAGTAAGCCTCAAGAGAATATTCCGGTAATGCGATATTTATTCGTTCGTGCAAAGTACGGCTTATCCAATGGAATTCGAAACGAATTAATTAAAGCGGAGGATATTAGGAGGAAAAAAAAAATCTAAAAGCGATTTCAGCTACGGACAATACTGGAAAAAATAAAGAAACCCCACTCCAGTCCGGGCAATCTCGATAAAATTGTATAAGAGGATTAAAAGATTTATTGTATAAACCTCTTCAAAGGAAATTTTCGGGTGTTCTCATTTTATTTTGTCCGTCCGCTCCTTCCCGTCCGGTTAGGTTCGTGCCGGCGCATAACTTAGCGGCGGTGCTTAAACTCGCCGGATTGTGTTTGGTCCGTTCATGTTAATGCGTACTTGTTTCGAGTTTATAGACTTTTAAAACGTTATCGGCGTTGTTCTCATCAACCAAATTGACTGCTGCGAATGGTTCCCCCGTAATAACCTTAATTTTAAAATATATAACTTGTTTAACTTAACATTTTCTTAGTTTAAGTTCATTATTATATGATTAATGTAATCGTGTAAGTATACAGCAAGTCAAAGTGTGGCTATATTTAAAATATGAAATACATTAGCCAATAAAAGAAATGTCTTTCAACAAAGAATGATTGCAAGAAACTCGGTAGGATGTATTTTTTTTTATTTCCCTAATGTCTAAAGCGCTGACTAACCTAACACTTGACTTCTTATTACCATTCAAATATCCATCAATGCTACTTGTAATATGTTTTGTTTATTAAAAAACATTTTTAAATTTGTTACGTGGCAACACTGAGACAGTTTGTTCGGTTTTATTATAGATGTTGAACATAACATTACTCATATTTAAACTGTTACATTAACATTACCAAAACCATCAAAGGTGCCGCGACGGTATTGCTCCAACAGATTCAATAACTTTACATACTACAATGTCGCCAAGTGTCTGAAATCGGAGACTCGTACGTTGTAACTCGTTAAATGTTATCAAAGACGTCTGTCTGTGTTGTATATCGTGTACGTCACGCCGTATATCAGCGGGCAACATGAGAACTGGTAATCAATGACGCTTAATGATTCATGAATATGGAAAAGATCAAAGAGGTGCACATAGATCAATATAATTGAGGTAGCGTTCGCCGATAGCTACAATTACATAAACACATGATAATGTAATGCTTCTAGACTGTTTGTTAGTAGAATATTACTCGAGTAGTTTCTGTCGCGTTCCTTGCAAGTAAACGAGTCTCGTCAATCATTTAAAGGCAGACAGATCAAGATCAAATAAATATGAAAATCACGATCGCTTTAATATAATAATTAACTAAACTTACAGACGTACAGACTGTGTTATTTTTTTCTCACAGGTGGTAACACGGTTTAGTGCCAATTTTGCCGTAGTCCTGATCATCTCGTCCTTGAATCATTATGTTAAGAAATTGTAAATATGAAACGATGAGGTTCCATATAACGAGTCCCGATTCGTAATACAATAAAAACAACATTTTCAATAAGTAAACTGGCAAACGTTCATCATACATCAAATTGCTCTAATCCAAGGAAACGTCTGACGATCCATTCACTTTTATAAATCACATACATACGTTCAAAGCGCTAAATTGCACAACCGGCTGCGGGCCATTGTGGCCTCTACGGCTCCTTGGATTACGGTATACATTTGTTTAGAGGAGAAACCATCCGGTCAATTGTTGATATTGTTCGCAATAAAACAAATGACTAGGTAATTTGCAGCTTTATTTCAAACTATCAGTATGTGGAATAATACTTTAATAATGTTTTAACGCAATGTAACGATTATTCGTTTTGTTTTGTTGCAGGTAAATATCGGCGTTGCAGGGCCCGGGCGACGCAGCGGTGAGGGGCCCGTTTGTTAACCTTTCCCCGTCGTATTTTATATCGAGTCCTTTACGACTGCCTCCGCGTTACCTGTAAAAGCTATTGCCTTTCTTAACTAAACTATAACAATAAATTTACAGGAAGTGCCTCGCAGTGTACGCGGGACGTTTAACAGAAGTTCGTTTTTGTAAGCGAAACAACGAAAGTTTCGATTAATATTACTTCGCTCCCGACTACCTCTCCACTCCACTTCACTCCATAACTTTTGTTTATACGCTTGCTCCAATTGTCTTGTTAATTTTTGCTTTAAAAAACTTACCGGCGCTCGTTTTGTTAGTCGTTCGTTAGAAAGCTCTTTTGTTTTCATTTGGACAAGAACCTTCTTTAATGGACGTATTCCCCCTCCCCACTTCATTGTTGTTTATATATTTTGAACGATAACTTATTGGAACGAGCGAATGCTTTCTGGCACAATGCTATTAATCTCCATTACCAATTACCTAGTCTGACATAGATGAATGCTGATTACATTTACACCCGACCGGCACTAACAAGTGCTAATCTAGGTTTAGCGTTAAAACATCATTCGTTTCCTGCTCTATGCTTTTAAGTGACATTTTAATTCGTCAGTCGACACTTAAGTAGCCACATCCTCATTAACTGTTTTGTTATTATTTATTCTGTCGCCGCCACTTAACTCGACTTCTACCGTTACCTTAATATTTTAAAAGGACATTTTGTCTCCATTAGCTACGCCGTTAATTACAACTCGTTTGATGACGCGTAAAAACTTTTCCAATTTACAATCAGCTCGTTTATCTTTTTTGTGATAAAATGGCGTTAGTTCTCCATAAAGTGCCAGATTTTTGTAAAAATAGTTATTACATCAAATGATTGAAATGTTCTCCTATTAAATTAATAACTTGCCACGTCGGCATTACAATTATAATTGGTAACATAACAAGCGGAATGACGATACTTAAAGTTTATTACAAAGGGGTCACGGTTTGTTTGTGCCGAAACATAGAACCCCTGCTGTCATAGCCATTGAATTTCCATCAGTCTTGACAAATTGAAACAAACTGGAAATTTGAGTTGGAAAGTTAGCGGGAACGGAATACGAATGGGGAGCTTGAAATAATACTGTGAGGCCGGAGAATTTGTATTAACTCACTAGAATTTTCATCGTTCCTACCTTTTGAGTAATTATTTCAGTGTTGGTTCGTTTAAAACAATCCAACAACTATAGTACAATTCTATTTTCTAATAAACTTTTAATAATTTTGTAAGAGAAATGTTCTAAAGAGCTAGAGGTCAATTCCGATAGCCAAGAAGGAATAATTTCTATAGATTATGAGGCGAACCCTTCAGACTTAACTTTTCTTTTTGAAATTATATTGTATAATGAACCAACTGGTAGTAAGTTAGCATTAAGTATTCGCATTTCCAGAGCTGTCTCTGTCAAGGCAGTTAAAATTTCACTTGGCTAAGCAAAATTTTCTGTCCGCTGCAAAAATCTTCCCCTTTTTAGGGAGAGGGGAGCAACGAGCGAATTCTTGCATAAAATTTACATCGAGCGGTCCATACAAATTACCATTTCACTTCTTACTCTGATTAAATGTTGTAGAAAAAATATTGCTCTCTAAATGGAAGAGAAAATTCTCGGTTTTCGACTCATTAAAATTGATGTTTTGTTTTTTTTCCAACGCCGCACGCCCGGGAGTGATTTCTTTGCTTTTGCATTTGACTTTTTTATACCCGGGCTAGCTGGATATTGCCCTTTCTAGTTTTGGTAATCGCCTAATTTTTTTTAGTTAATTATATTTAAAACAACATCCCGTGCAGTATTTATAACAAAATTTAAAAGATTTCGCTTAAAACATAGGGCAAAAAGATTTAAAAGAGATAATTTTTAAAATTTGGCACAGGGAAACAAAAAGTATTCCAAAAAAGGTGTGTGTTACAACGCCTTCGCGCAGAAGGGTGAGAAAACATTGGGGGATGGAGTAAAGATATTTGGCAGACAGCTACAGCCTAATGATCCCCTTGATTGCGGTAAACTGTCGCTATAAAATGTCTAGATGTTGCCAACTTGAGAAAAAACTGTTTTCTTTGTAAAGTGACTACTTTTCCTTGCGTTCTCTTGATAAAGTGAGACAATTGCCACCAGAAAGGTCTTAAGAGATCGGGAACTGATACTTTCTTTACAACAACAACAACAACAACAAACTTTTCTCGTGGTGGAATTGAATTTTCTGATGGAAAAACTTTTATCCCCATCTTGTACTTTTGCATATGAATCAATTGAACAAATTTGAAACGCGACTTTATATAAATTATTTGTTAGTTTCCACTTTATCTGTAAATATTTTGGAACCTTTAAGACTAATTATTCAATTTAAACGTTTACTACTTCCGTAGCGCAGTAGTTAACCGCTTGACTAGTATCTCGAAGGTTTCAAGTTCGGTAGAATCTACGTTCAGTTGGGCTAGCATCCTATTTTTGTAAATGTGCCGTCATCACATCATTGTTTATTTCCAGTCGTCAACATATGAGGTACGCACAGTAGAAAAAAAAATGAAGTTAACTAAAAGTAATAGAATAAAAGTAATGGCTAAAAATATAATGAAAGTACAGTTTGATAGCGGGAGTAACTGTTTGCGAAGTGGACGTATTTGAATCAATTTCCTCTTCAGAGATTTTATTAGCGCAGCGGAGGGCATCAATTTTGAATTTATAATTTAATTAATCAGGGAACGTTTAAAAATATTTAATTTCGCCACCCGGCACCCCGGGAGTACACCGGCCCGCCGTTCATCTAACTTTTCATTCCCTCCGAGAGAACACAATTTCATCTGAGCTGAACTTTTAAATATACAATTGTAAATCAAAACTAGAACTGTCTAACGCTTTGTGTTGTTTGTTGCGTTTCACAGAGCAATTTTTAACTTTCATTATTACTTACACTAATATTAATGTTACTGCGGGATTGTCTACTTCACTAAAATTAAATACTTATTCAGTTAGTTTTGAAGAGGATCGTCCTATTCAAAGCCGTGACTTTTGCACTAAAGGTGGATTGACTGGAACCAATCAATGCATATGAAACTGTTGTTCGTTGCCTATATATTATTTTTAAACGGTTGCTTATAGTTTCTGTATTTGAAGTTAGAGTAGTTTGATACAACTAACCTCCATAGGAATTCTCTTCAGCAATCTTGACGGCGGCAGAAAGAAAGCTTTCGTGAATGCCGTAGCTATAAAAGTTTCAGATTGAATAATATTATGGTTGTGTTTAGACTATGGTGTAAATTTTGAAGTGAGAGAGGGGGTGGGCAGCGGCGGCGGGCCACTTGACGGAGTAATATAATACTTTTGCGTCGGTCCAATAAACGTTTCAATATTCAGCGGCTTCATTAATCACAGTAATTGACAAGGAGGGGAGGCCGCGCAGCACGGACCCGCACCGGCACACCGACGCACCGACCGTTTGTTTTGTACCGGCGACGGTGTGAACTTTAGCCGTATAAGATTATATATTAAAAAAAATGACCGAATTCAGGTATAATAAACGAAGGCAAAGAAAATTCTATTGAGATAAGGCTCTGTGTTTTTAGAGGTGCAGATTCAGCTTAAATGGTAGAATTTAGGGCTGAGTAATAGGCTTGTCTGTGTAAGCAAGTGAGTAAACCCAAATATTTTTCTGTTTGAACAGCATTGTTACTGGTTAAATTCGGAGGTATGAGAACATATTAAAATAGACACTTCGTCGGGGGAGGTTTAGTAGCAGGCGGGTAAGAGGATGACGGTGACATCCCTCTGTGAATGTTTCGTTTATATCGCTGGATTTCCATCAACTAATAAAACTCATTTATACAAAACATTTCGATTTTAAGCGTTCAATTATATCTTATAAAGACGACTTGTAAATGGAATCTTCGGGCAGCGATAGCGCTTTACAAGTATCGTTAGCTGAGTCGAAGTTATTTGCTAATGATGCGAAGTTTTGTATCCGTCGGGTTCCGGTTCATCCGGGACATTATTCATTAGCGCCGAGGGCGTACCCGAAACAATTTCGTGAGAAATAACAAATGGCGTAAAACCTCGCCTCCATTTATTTTGCTAAGTTTTTAATATTACTCTACGGTGCGTTTGCTTTGTATATTTGAAAATGTTAGATGAAAATTTACAACAGTGATCGTGTAACCCTCGTCACAGTGCAGGCGCAGGTTTGATCTTAAAATAAAGAGTAAAGTTAACAATGTCCTGAAACGGGGCTCTGATTTCGCCCGGCGCCAATAAAAGATCTCGAATTGTAAAGAATTTTCAATAAGTCACTTCTCAAGTGGCTTTAGACAAAACGAAACTTCGAGTTCTTAAACTGAGACGGGATTAAGTATAAATTGACAAATGAAATGCTCCTTCGCGCGGCAATCCGATCTTTTTGTGTCTGCGTCTGTTAATCCCGAGCCTACTTAATGTTTAAAAGGATATCATTGTCTTTCAGCGAATTAAATCTCTGGTGTAAGAGTAGACTCTCATTAATCATTAATGGGGCATTAATCATAAATCAGGATATCAGACAGCTCGGTCCGTTGTCCCTTTCTAACTCACGTTTACATTGCTGGCTAAGTGAGGCACCCGGAGGATTTACTTGACAAATTACTTTTTCGCTTTCCCAGTTCATAGGGAGGGGGAGATGTGTACTCCGCTCCCTCCTCCGGTCCCCCTTCCTCTCCGCTCCCGGTATCGGCACAGTATCGGTTTGTTTACGGTGAAGTTTGTTGGAGTCATTTGGGAGCGATTTTTATTAACTTTCAAGGCTTTAGAGCAGAAAAGTTTCGCGCTGCGCAATATTTTTTTTTCTTTTCGTTCAATTTTACGTCCGGAGTTTTTACGGCTTCGTACTTGGTTTTATCACTTGTTTTAATACTTTCTGATTAAGTGTTTGGATATGGGATTACGCTTTCCTGTAAGTCGTAAGATAAAAACGATTTGAGAGGTACGAAACAAACAACATTCCCGTTAAGCAGTGCACGCTCGTTAACTCTGCCGTGGACAGGACCTGCATACTATTCGTGCAGTTTCACGTCCATCTTTCCCTCCGACGACCGCGTAGCCTGCGCCACCGCGACTCGTTTCTCGTACTCCAAGTACGGAATTAGGTTAAGGTACAGTTTATATATATAAGTATCTATT